>APFE030496151.1:211945-240964 GCA_000404065.3 Pinus taeda
AAGACTAATGGACGCATCAGAGATTGCCGTACTCTCTATCTAGGATGGCATGGTCCAACCACTTGATCTGGGATCAAGATTTGTGAGTTCTGGGACCTCTGGACTGATTATGTCAGTCGGGGGATGATGTCTTTGTGACTGACCCACTTCTGTTCTGAAATAAAGAAGCCAGCAAAGCAAGTTTCGGCGGGATGACTCACAATGTTGATTGCACTAATAGATGGAGTTCTCCCTAGTTGAGAGGGAGTGTTAAATTTGGACAACTAGGTCCAAACTCCATGTTCTGATGCTCAGATTAAGAGGCTAATATTTTTGTTGGATTCCTCTTTCTGAGAGGTGTAAAATCCATATAAAAATAGTCTTAATCCGATGAGCAAAACTTATATTTTTAATTTATTATTCTTAATAAATTATATGTGCAAGGTCAGCCAGTTTTGTAACGTAGGCTCCCAACAGATGTGTCACACACCCTCATTGATGGATATAAATACAGGAAAAGTTGGAGAGAATTTCATAACAACACAACATACATCTTCCTCTCTCATCCTAAGAGTACGAGCTACCTGAAGGACGAATTTCAGCCACACGTGGGAAGGACGAAGAGGACAGACCATACGGCTGAGCTGCAGTACGTTTTTCTGCTGCTAGGGTTTTGCAGAAAGTTTGACCAGCGTTGACTTTGGTCAATGCCTAGTCCAATCAAGCTGAAAACTTGTGGAAGGTTCGATTTTTGAAGGCCGTACTACCTGGCACAAAAATCGAGGTCAAAGGGTTGACCGTTTTGCTGCTGCGTTGACTTTTAGCTTGCTGCCCTGCGTTGACTTTTCATGACAGCGTTGACTTTTGTAGAATTGACTTGGGTTGACTCATCTACTGGTTGGAGGGTTGTTGTGACACATGCTGGGCTGGCTGACCAAAGCAGACTTTGCTGGTTGAAGCATCCTGTTGACCGCCGAAACGAACACACACATTTTTCCTGTTTCTGATTTGTCTTCTGAAAGATCTGCTTATATGTTCTATCTGCATTTTGCTTAACTACTTGTATGATTGCTGTGTGAAAAGTGAAATTGCTCTTAGCATAGAACATCTACAAAACTTTACACCCATCAAATCTCTAATCTTAATAGGTGACTCCAACAACATCATCCGTCATCTTGTTTCGGGAACCTCCCATTTGGACTACGCTCTCTGTCATCTATATTTAAGAATCATGAAATCACTTACCTCAATTCCTCATATTCAAGCTAAACATGTCTTAAAAGACCTGAACAGGGCAGCAGACAGGTTGGCTAATCAAGCTCTAACACTACCACCTGGAACCCTAAGTGTCAATGGAACCTCGTAAGAAGCAACAATAACATAGAACATTGGTGATGAATATTTCAATGCATAACCTTATCAAAAGACATCATGCATGCCAAGAACGTGGAATCCAAATGTTGCAAGGGACACGTGAGTAGTTAAGGCAAGTCGCCAAAGTTAAACCAGGGGTACTGTTGTAACCACATCTGCGTCATGGAGATCAAAGGAGGGTACTATACAATCATTTGAAGGAAAGGCATGGCTTTTCACTAGATTTCTCCCTTGCGAACAGAGGGTGGCATCCCAGAATGGAGTGTTCTTCAAGGTAGCTCCTTCGTGTGATTAGTCGAACATGGAGCTTGACATTCATGTGATGCTCTAGCAGAACCAATAGCCAGCGATTTGAAGTACGCAGAAGGGAAACAGGTGCAGGGAATTTCTGCATCTTCACTGTGGGTGGCTCCTGCACGAATTTGCCAACAGACATGGACGTCTGGGTAATTGGCAACAGCAGGAAGAATAGAGTGTTCTACTACCCGGTCAACCGTAATCAAACTCTGGGGCAAAAGGCAACGAGCAGACAGAGATGAGAAGGATGTTGATTATGATATTAGGATGGAAATAGCGGTGATGGGCCAAAAAATGGATCGCCTCTCGATCCAGGTGGAAACACTAACCAATATCCTCTCTTCACAACGCAAGCAAATACAGAATTTGAACATAGACATGCAGTGCCTCCAGTCTCAAGTGCAGCAGCTACAGGCATTACAGCAGGGAGATACCCAAGATATTCTCAGCAAATTTGGCCCAATCTGCTCCAGTTGGACTGCTTGACCTCGACTGGGTAGCATCTGCTGGAAATTTGATCATTTAGAAGTTTAGGAGTTATTTCTAGTTTAATTTGACGCAGCCAAATGTTGTATTTTGGGCATTTTCCATTAGACTGTAGCTTTATGGTTTCTTTTGTAGTCTAGTAGTAGGACCAGGGTGGAATAAGTCTGGCCGAACTAGTATAGTTTTAAAAGCTTCTGCAATATTCAGTCTAAAAAAACTATGGATGTATCTCTTCTGTGCTTTGGCACTTTTTTGCTAATATAATCTACTCTATTACTGTTAAAAAAATATTGATAATTGCATCACTGGATCTAAAATTTTAGAAAATTCAACAATGAATATCTAACTGGAATTATGACTGTGACATTGTCATTTTATCATCGTTAACATTGTTTACATTTTAATTATAATTTAAAAATTTATATGTTCAGAGTTGATTTTATCATTTTCCATTTTTAACATTTTAAGCATAATTAACTCATTTATATTTATATATGCCTACACACCCTCCCCTCCTGGCACACACCCCCTGCGCCCCAATTTCAAAACTGCCACACGCACCCATGCACCCTGGTTATGTAATTTCTTCCTAAATTGGCACTATATCTTTTCACACAGTCAATACGAACCTATAAACTAACCACATAATGTGTCTTGATTCACCCAAAAACCCTGGAATCAGCACTAAAAACTTACTTTACAGGAAAACAGCTTTCCAAACTTAATCAGAGATACTTTGAAATTTAACTGTAACGAAGAAACAGAGTATCCGCTATGAATTATTGTTAACTGGGTGTATAACTAAGACCTTAGCCTGAAAGAAAAATAAGATTTATATGAACCGACCTTTAACTCCAAAGGATGGCAGCAGTAAATGACGACTGTATCGGTGAATCATTCCCGCACTCAAGCTATGGTCGCTACCGGCTTTCCAACTGCAAACCGGCTTGCTTTTCGCTTCAATGGCTTCCTCGAGAGGAACCGTAATCTCTTCTTTTCCTTCGAAGTTTTCTACATTCTTGGATGATGGCTGAGCTTCATTCAGCAAGTTCTCTAAGAGACTGATTCGGTGTTCGATGCCTCGTTTGAGCTCTTTAAGCTCTTCAATTTCCTTCGTAACAGCGATCCTCGCTTCTGTTGGTTCTGGTTGTTGAGCAGCCATGGCTCGGCTCACTACCCAAGTCCCAGTGTGTGCTCACCCTTTCTTGCTTGGAGTTCAGAGAATTCTCAAAGTACCGTTATATTCACGCCAGTTTGTATGAAGAGATAGATTAAATGAAATTGGCCTTCGCTCGTGGGTGCGTGATGTAAATCCATGGAGAAAATGAGGAATAGGGATGCAGAAAGATGAATAGGGGTGATAAAATTAATAAATTAATAGTTTAGATATATTTTAATTCTAGGTTAAGTTTATTAGAGTAATTTTGGAAAAAAAAATAAAAATAAAAATAAAAAATAAAAATAAAAGTAAAAGGTTTATTGATTTTTCTTGGCTCTTGATATAGTATATTAAGAGTTAAGATGGATCTATGTTAATTTAATTTCCCTGTTTAAATTGCCTATATTCCATACAAATATCATGGGACATTATGTTACAACATCTCTATCATATTGAGTTGAAGAGTGTCTCATAACTTTGAAAAACAAACCTTTGTCACTGTAAACAAGCATATAATATCACCAAGAATGCAAGGGCAAATCATTAATTAATTAACAAATGAGAATATCTAAAAGTCTCTCTGCCTCTACAAAACCAAACTAATCTTGCTAATCTACTCATGGATAGCTCGATATACTCACTTGTGTGTAGATCCAATCTTTGTACCTCTTTCTACAAAGATCCTTTATCAAAATGTTGTGCAATGATTACAATCAAACCAAAACAACATCATTGTCCAAATCCTTAATCTCTACAGATCAATTTCCGAAAAGCAAAATCTTTGACAAATAATAGACTGATCTTTACAATAAATCCCAATCCAAGCCAGTGGACAAATAGGAATTGACTTAAGGAGTTGATCAACTATTGAGCATCAAATGTACTAGGAAAATTGTTTCAACAAACTAACTTAATCTTCGGACTATAGAAGCATATTACCATCTCTAATTTTTGGTGCGCATTAGTAGAGTTCAAATCTATCAAGACATATGACAAGCTTGCCAAAAACATACCATTAAATCACTTAAGATTGATAGAATGCATGCCTTGGGCTAATCAAATTTGTTTCCCTTTTATAGCCACTTTGTATTGTCAATACCACAGGCAAATAAATGGGATTTGTTGATGCGAATCTTTAACGAGATCAAATAGACATTAATCGACCTTATGCACAAAAATACATTATGCAATTCCATGGTTTTGCCCCAAGGTTTCTTGTTTTTTTACACTTACAGGCAGTATCATGCCTTAGACTTTCGAGAAGTGTGTTATAATGCACCTCTTGCACTAGAGACCTATGTTATAACACTCCTTGTGCTTAGGAGACCTACGTTACCCTGTTTTCTAGCTCAAAACCCAGTCAAACCTCAGTAAAGATGCTTCCAACTTCTAAAATGTCTTCTTCAACACCTGTCAAACCTATTCAAGCCTTGACAAGTCTTTGTGAAACCTCAGCAACCTATGTACACATCTATAAACCTTCCTCAGTCACCCGTGTTACCTTTGCTTTCTTCACTTTCAAGCATCTACAAACCTTGTCCACCCTCTTGCAAATGTTACAGACCCTATGCAACCTTTTGCAACTCCTATGTAATCATCAAGATTCCTGCAACTCCTCTCCAATCATTAAGAGACATCATCCAACCAAGACCTAGCTAGGCACATTAATTATGCATACTTACCAACAATCTCACAGTGTCACAAGGTCATGATGACATAATGTGACAAGATCACGATCGAAGTTGACCTCCAGGTGGACATCAAGGCCAACACACTAGCCATAAAGCCAACAATATCCCCCTTTGGACCTGATGTCAACCTCCTGTAACACACCAAGTCCTTCTCTCCCCCTTTGACATCAAAGGCAAAGGGTAGTACCAGACTGACAGAAGTACTCCCCCTGAAATGCTCAATAATACAAAGCTAATCTTCTGATAGAAATTGATGTCTTGCAAAGAATGTGAAACAAGGAAGTTGGCTTCCAAACAGATCTTTGATCAACACCATAATCTCTTATGTTGACCATGCTCCCCCTAAGTACATATTGGGGCCACAAACAAACTCTCTTTACTGTACTAAAACTTTTGCTTCTCCTTACTAGGTGCAAGAGACTAACCAACTATTGTCTAATCGTGAACAATGGTGTGCAATACAAGTACAAAGCTCCTTGGAGCAAATACATGGCTTTGGTAAGTACATATGATTAATATATGACAATTCTATAAGTATGCCTATCACCAACCATGGACTGAAGTTACATCATTCCATGACCAATGAGTCTCTCTATTATCAACGTACCAAAGGATGAAACAATATTGATACATGCATATACAAATGCACACACATGTGCGCTCTTCTATGCATGATCAATACAATGAGATGTGACAAATACATGGCATCCATAAGTAATTATATGTGCTCTATGTAGCTCCAATATGTGATATATGATAGCACATGTCTACTCTCAACAACTCAGCCATAAACAAGAATCTCAGCAACAACATATTTGGAGCTCTCATCAACATATAAATGTGATCTTAATGAAGACCTTTTGGAGCATCTAAAATCCTCACAAGTCATTAAGTATAGTAGCAAAATAAGACTAACCAACAACATATCAAATACCAACCAATACCACAAGTGAGCTCTCTGTAGCAGGAACACAAATAGCATGACATAGTGACAACAACATGTATATCATCCTTATCAATGAAAATGCTAACCAACAACAAACAAAGCATCAAGGAAGCAATGTAAGAAAATTGATCTATACAATAGAATGTGGCAATGAGGCACCATCAGCAACTCATAAACTCATCACAGGTCAACACACTCTCATACACAATCCCAAGCAATATATAGGCATCAACTACATATTCCTACAATGAACCAATGTCAAATATAGCAAGTTCGGCCAAGCAATGAATTTCCTTTTTCTGCTAGCATGGGACCATTTTGCCAACAATAAAATATCATATGCATATGTGATGCTCTCCCTGAACATGTGCCAATCCTTCATCACCAATCCCTATCACAATAGCTTTACCAGATGCAATATTGCTAGCATAAATCATCCACATCCAAAGAATAATCTAGCAACACATGGAGTCATCACTAAAGTTGAACTAGCAAACATGTAAACTTGTTTTTCATGCATAGCTCCCCCTGAGCTCATGCACCTCTCATCTATTTATGTATTCCTTTTAGAAATATGCATCAGGTACAATGGATTGTAGTGGGGACTGTCTTCCCCTATGTCTTTGGCTACTACTCCTTTCTCCAAATCTTAATTAACTGCTTCTTTTGGTTGGATGGCTTGAAGATTTTGGACTTCCTGCAACCTTTGGCCATGTGCATGAGATTGTGACACACATAACACCTCATGTAATTAGAAGCTTGTTTGATACTCATGTCAAGTCTCAACGTTGGGTGGTTTTTGCCTCTACTTTATTTGCTAGATCTATAATCGATGACCTTATGGCCAAACAAGTTACAAGTAAAACAATATACATTAAACCAACTTTTATACTTGAGGACTAGCCTTATCTTTGATCTCGGTTACTTTCTTGTGGGTAATTTGATGAGTCTTGCTTTTGATGAGTCTTATTAAGATCCTTGTCATCACCTCGTGGATGTGTGCCTATCGAATCTGAAACCTAGTGATTCTTAATAGCATTGTATCCAAGTCCTATCTTTATTAGAGGCAAGCATTGACCATTAATAATCTTCTCTAATGACTTAGATGCCTTTACCCATTTGAGGTTCCAATCTAATTGAGATTTTGTTTTCTTAGAATCTTCACTTAGGGCCACAATTTCCATTTCTAACTTGTCGCAATGCCTCTCTTTCTCTTGAAGTTATTTCATCAAGACTTCCTTTCTTCTTTTAGCTTCTTCTTGGTGAGTCTTTAACACGGTTATTTCTTCAACACTACTATTCTCTTTAATTTCTTGATCTTTTTTATATTTTTTAGTCTATCAATTTCTTCAATGCATTCATTAAATCATTTATTTCACAATTATCTCATTCACTAGCCAATTGATCTTCAAAAGCCATAATAATTTTGTAATTAGAGTTAGAGTATAAATCTTCATCTACCTAATCATTTGACATATCTTAACTATCTTCATTAGAATAAAACTTTTCTTTGTAGAGAAATTATTTTTGACATTTTTCTTAGAGACGTTCTTTTCTTTTTCTTTCGTATCAATATTTTCTTTGTATGGACATCTAGTTGCATAACTTCCAACCCTTCCACAAGAAAAACATTTAGATGTAAGCTTATCTTTGAATTTACCAGCTCCTGTTTGCAACTTCCTAACCAAGTTTGCCTCTTCTTCATCTAAAATGTAGCTAGTGTCTTAAGGCTCTTGCTTTTGTTTGCTTTTGCATGTAGCTTTGAAGGCAACTTCTCTAATTTCTGATGTATCCCCTTTCGTCCTCATTTTGTAGACTTTCAAAATCCCATGGAGTATTTCTAGAGATAGTTGACTCAAATCCCGCATTTCCTCAATTGTTGAAACTTTGGCATTGAATGTAGAAGTTAGCAATCTTAATATCTTCTCAACAATCGTAGAGTTCTCAATTTATCGCCAAGGCCCTTCATAGTATTTACTGCTTCATCTTCTCTAAGGAAAAAGTTTGCAATACTTTCATCTTCATGCATTTTAAGGGACTCGTATTGAATTCTATGTGATTGAAACTTAGCACATTTTACCTTTGTATCACCTTCATAATTGTTCGCCAATTTGTCCCACATTTCTTTTGTGGTGTAGAGTTTCATTACCTTCAGGAATTTGGATTTTGCACATCCTCCTAGTATGGCATTGACTATTTTAGCATTGCTTTCATATTGTTTCTTGCTTGCATCATCAGATGGAATGGATCCAGGATATTGATATCCCCTTTCAACAACTACCCAAACATCAACTCCAAGAGACTACAAGTAAGACTTCATTATGATCTTCCAAAATACGAAGTTTGTTTCATTGAACAAATGTGGCTTAGTTGAGAAAAATTCATTATGACTGCTCATTTTGTTGGATCTTCCTTCTAACGATTAAGCTACTTCTGAAGAATCTGGCTCTAATACTAATTGTTATAAATACTGAGAGGGGGGCGAACCAATATTTCATGCCACATCAAATTTTACTTAGTTTATCCTTTCATTTTCAAAGTTATTTGAACCATCATTTTATCAGTAGCACATTATTCAATAGATCTAGGCATATTTAGTAAACCATGAGAAACATTAAACATAAGAGCATGTAAACCATAAAAATGCAACACATCATCAACACATCTGGATAATGGATTTTTAGATTGAAAACCTAATTGGGAAAAACCATTGATGTTGTTGTCTTCGTGGTCTTCTTATTACGAAGAAAAAATATTTTTACATCTTCAATTGGTGCAAACCCTTATAAGTGAGCAAGCTCCTATATATTGGAGGTTACCACCTCCTCTTGTTTCTTCAGCTACCACTGGAAGGAAGCTACTACTCCCTGATCAAATTTACCGCCCACCATGAGAAGGAAGCTACCACTCCCTCACTGAAGGATCCAACCTTTAATCCCTCTATGGACCACATTTACAAATCTTTCACAATGGATCCACCTGACTCAAACACAAATATCGCAGGCCATGTTTCATCCAATTTTCAAACTAGACCCACATATAATAATATGTTCATCTGAATAACAAGATACCAACAACCTCTCTACAAAAAAGCTACTCAATGGACCATCAAACCCAAAATCTCTACAAAAAATCTACTCAATGGACCATCAAACCCAAACTCTCTACAATAAATCTTTGATCAACAAAATATATCATCAATCTCTAACGTATCAAATGCCAAACTAATCAAGACATCCTTGACAATCAGCAGCAAAGCAATTCTCAACAGTTAAAACCCTCTTTGTATCAAATACTCAAGAGAACATTAAACCTTAGCTCAAATTCCAAGCCAAATTCATTGTTCAAAATCAATCTCACATTTTAAGCATGAATCCATCAACAACACTTATCTATGAAAACTCTCTCTCTATCTCTCTCAGAGCCAAAGCCAAAACCATTATCAAGACAATTATTTGCCAAAGCAACAATAGCCTTTCATCATAGAAGATATAGAAATATTCAGAATGTTAGAATTATCAAATTAAGCCAACATGTTGATCTCATCATAGTAACTCAACAAGTAACAAGTACAACTGCCCCCTTCGCTCTGGCAATGAAGATATGCTATGTTCAGTCATAATAATCCCCTCAAACAAAAACCCTAGACAAGCAACAATAATACTCACTATGAATATCCATTCATTAATTTTTCAGTGCTTTAGGTAACACTTTTGCAATCAAATCTTTGACACTTTAGGAGAGTCCTACAAAATAATGATCTTCGAAAACAAAACCCTCTACCTTTTCTATACATGCACAGTTAAATCTTTACCTTTTTTTTTCCCTCATATATAGCCACAATAATGAAAGATAATGGAACACACCACAAGAATTCACAATCTCTATGTGTACATTCAACATTATATTAAACACTTTTTCATATGGAGTGATCTAGGATAGATCTCATGTTTTCAATTCAATGCACTTTGGTTGTCTTCCTTCCTGCACACAATCTCTACCATACCAAAATACTGATCTTAGCCTATAGATCCATGCAACAAGTTAATACAAGTTCTTTTCCACCTCTATAAATTGCATACAATGACTTGATACTTCAGATCTCTATTGTGATACTCGATCAACACAAGCATAACAAACATTTTGTCCAAGACCCTAGTTTTTGTGCACTATAACTTTGAAGGACAAACCTTTGTAACTGTAAACAAGCATATAATATCACCAAGAATACAAGGGCATATCATCAATTAATTAACAAATGAGAATTTCTAAAAGTATCTCTGCCTCTGCAAAACCCCACTGATCTTGCTAATTTGTACATTGATAACTCAGTGTGCTCACTTGGTGTGTAGATCCAAGGATCCGTTATCAATACCCTGTGTAGTTATTACAATCAAACCAAAACAACATCTTTGTCAAAATCCTTAATCTTTGTGATTCGATTTTTGAAAAGCAAAAACTCTGACAAATAAGAGATTGATATCTGCAATAAAACCCAATCCTAGACAAATGGGAATTGACTTAAGAAGGTTATCAACTTCTATGCATCAAATATACTAGGCAAATTGATTCAATGTAAAATAACTTAATCCTCAGACAACAGAAGTAGATTACCATCTCTAATTTTTTGTGGACATTAGTAGAGTTTCAATCTATTAAGACATATAACAACCTTCCCAGAACCAAACCATGATATCACTTGATATTGATCAACTCTAACCTCCACACATTGGTGCAATCACCTTTTCAAATCGATCTTAATTCATCAAATGTGTTCCCTGAGCTAATTAAATTTGTTTCCATTTTATAACCACTTTCGCTTGTCAATACCACAAGAAAATCCATGGGATTTGTTGATGGTAACCTTTGACAGGATCAAATAGACGTTACTCGGCCTTCCACACAAGAATACCTTGGGTAATTCCATGGTTTTGCCCCGAGGTTTCTTTTTTTTTTCCTACACTTATAGGTAATAACTCACCTTAGCCTTTCAGGAAGTGCGCCATAACGCAACTCTTGCACTAGAGACCTGCATTATAACGCTCCTTGTGCTTAGGAGACCTGTGTTAGCTTGTTTTCTAGCCCAAAACTTTGTCAAACCTTAGTCAAGCTACTTCCAACTTCTGACATGCCTTCTTCAACACCTATGGGACCTGTTCAAGCCTTGAAAGGTATCTATGACACCTCAACAACCTCTGTACACATCAGGAAACCTTCCTTAATTAGTCACTTGTGTTATCTCAATTTTATTCACTTTCAAGCATCTGTAAACCTTATCCATCCTTTTGCAATTATTCTAGACCTTGTGCAACCTTTTGCAACTCCTATGTAATCATCAAGATTCATACAACTCCTCTCCAATCACTAAGAGACATCATCCAACCATGACTGTTACATGTCAATTTGACGCCATGACATTTGATAAGTTTATGGGTCTTTTTACCATCTGTGAACATGTTTGAAACAACTCCCTCAGATGTCAAATAACTCAAAATATCTTGAAGTAGATGAGAAATTTGGGGAAAATAGTTGTCACACCTTATTAAGTTCCACCTGCATTGATTTTTCTAGAGTTTCTCGTGCATTCGCTGTAATTAACTCCGAGAACAGAGCAGAGCTACGCTCTGTCTGCCACTCTAAACCTGCACATGTGAATTCAAGAAAGTAAAAATAAAAATTACATTCTAGAAACATAGTTGGTCGAATATTTCCAAACTAAAAGCTTCCAGGTGCTGACTATTCGAACTATAACCCTCAGATGATGCATCTTAATCTCTTTTCTCATGGTAACCTAATCCATCAATGAAGGAGTCTCATCCTCCTCTTTCGGATCTGAAACTTCTTCCTCTTAGCCTATAAAATGACTAGAGGGTAAAGGGATTGAGGAGGTCAGAACTCAAAGAAGACAAACTTATGTTGTTGGTTTGAGATTGGAAAACTTGTCATCTAAGGAGGGGATTGAAGGCATTTGGGAGGGACCTCACGACATCAAGGCAAAGGTTGTAAGGCTCCTCTTAATCTTTGATTAATACAAATTAACACTTTCTCCCATTGATTTGTCTTATTGGAAGAATGAATGGTTTACAATTGTTTATAATGTTTATTAAGGCAAATTCAATTCCTCATCTCCTTGATCATTAGGTTAAGTTGTTTGGATTATTATATCGCATGTTCTTTTGATCCTTTTATGGTCGATGTTTGCAGGTCTTATCAAGCATTGAAGAGCTGCATCAAATCACAACAAGGGATCTTCATCGAGCATTTCATGAAATAGGTAAGAGGCTCATCCATTAGCTTTAATTCTTATAATTTAAACAAGTTCAACTTAGGGAAAGGGCTAGTTCAATTGTCTTGTTTGTTTCTAGTTTATGTTAAGAATCTAGGGAGATCACTCTTGTTTGTAAGAGGGATTTATCCGGTTTAACAATTTGGCGACCATACTAGGGACTGTCTTTGTTCTCATCTTTTCCTTAGTTTTGCTTTTTTATTCTTCTCATTTATCGAGACCTGAGTCTTTATAAATTAATGACCTTTTAGATTTGTGTGGTTGATTTTTCAATTTATTTGTTTCTTAAGTTTTTTACCCCTATGTTGTTTCTGTTTGCTAAAAAAGCACAATTCTGCTCCTATTTTTCCTCAGCAATAGAGCGCATGCGCTCTATTTGCCACTATAAACCCGCGTAGGCCTTGAGAATTTTTGAAATATAGCTTTTTCTTCAACCTAGACCTGAGTTTGTTTTTATGGAAGTGCCATTATCTTTCTTTGCACTGTGTTGTGTCCCTTCTGAACTTAATTGATTGCTTTGTTAATGATTTTTGAGAATTAGGTTTTTTGAAGAAATTACTTAGGGTTTTACCTGGTTGATTTTCTGATTGATCAAAACAAGATAGATTTTCCTTTTGCTTATGATATTCTTATTTTGTTCTGTCAAATACACCAATTAAGCCTTAGTTGTTGCTTATTTGTAGTCAAACTCATTTTGAATTGCAAATTAGGGTTTCTTGAGACCTAGTGCTTTTGTGAAGGAATTGTGGTCATTTTTGCTTGATAAAGGAAGTTGTTGCTTACATCTTGGAAATTTCTCGCAATTACACTGCTATTATTATTAAATCAAAGCATTCATAGGGAAAAATATATTTTCTCCAACTCTCTTGATTGATTTCTGTGTGCTTGAAAGTTTTGAGTGATTAGAAATTAAGAGTATTTTGGCTTATTTGATGTTTATGGAAATCTGGAATTTGGTTTGTTGGCTGCATTTTCATTACATTATAGTGAAATTGTTTGCTTTAGAAAATTGGAAAATTTGTGAGTTTTTGCATTTCATTTCGAAAAATCAAAGAAACTCTTTCTTTCCTCTAAATAGGATTTCATTGAATTTGAAGGTTGCTATTTCATTTTTTAGTGCATTAAGATTTTGAGTCGTGTCATAACATCATAAGTTTCACCTTCCTCGCCTATTGAGTAAAGAACAACTTAATAATACATCGTTAATTAAAATTCATCTAGAATTTTACATTTTTTAGGGCTTTTTTGTAGCGACTACAACCACCCTCCAAAATTTTGCCTTAGCTTCGTTTTGGAGCCTCCCTACCAACCATCCTTAGCAGCGTGTCTTTTACTGTGAAGTACATGAGCTTCATTGGTTTTCTAGCAACTTGCCAACAACTTGTGTGTGATAGCTTGCTTCACTCCCCTCATAGGCTACTTCTTTGGACTTGGCCCAGTTGCTGGCTGAGCAGCTCCCCCAGGAAATTGCGCAATTCTAGAGGGGCACCAGTTTTCCCCCCATAAATTGCGCAAATTTGACTAGAAGCCTGCTGGGCCCAGAAACTGCGCAATCTTGTCAGACAACCTTCCCAGTGAAAATTGCGTAATCTGGCCCAGCAGGACAGTTGAGCCCAGAATTTGCGCAATTCTGGGCAGCAGTCAGTCACTCCTCCCAGAAATTATGTAATCCCTCTAGACAACCAACCCATCTTCCTCCCAAAAACTGCGCAAAAGTCCCCTCAGTCAAGTAGGCTTGTGAATGTGCCCTCAAGTTGAACGGTTCCACCTGGGACCGAGAAAACATGACTTGCATGCATGGCTGCTTTTTCTCTAAATAGCAAAAAGCAACATGCAAAAAGCATCCCTAGATTTCAGGGAACTATTTTTAGCAGCTGGAGGTTACATGCAAAGATCATTTTAGAAACTTTCCTCCAAGTGTTGCTTTTTCCTAGATTTGTGGCATGCACGTCATGAGCCTCAAAATTATTTATTCGATGCTTTAGAGCTCATTCTTCACATCGATCTTGGATCTCTATCATCCCACAACAAATCTAGGAGTCTTCGACACATCCGGCTCAATTATTTCTGAGTAAGTCTGCTTTACTTATCTTTGCGAGCATTTTTTGTTTCTTTTTGTGTTTTCGCTTGTGTGAGTGTTGTCTGCTTGATTTTTGTGAATGTTTGCTATTGTTTGCATACATATTAGCTTGTACAAGCATCGTTTCAATTTTCGTTAGCATCTCACTACTGTCGCATGCATGACACTGTATTGCACGAACAATCGTCGATTTGGCGACTCGTCTCACACACATGCATGTTGTTTCATTTTTTGAATCCTTCATTCATTGTTTGTATGCACAATCATTCACTCCTACTTACACGTAGTATTGCCATGCATTCACATCTTCATTTGATTTCAGTTCCTTGTCAGTGGGTCTGGGCAACCTTGGCCCGTACTCTGCCTCACCAAGACAACATTGTGCAATCCTGATAGGGAAGGCTCTGTCTTCCTCCCAGAAAATGCACATTTTTGGTCAATGACTGTCCTCCAGTCTTGCCTTGCGCAATTCTGAGAGGCAGTGACTGCTGGCCCAGAAAATTACGCAATGCAGTACCTTGGCCTGCATCACTTGCTAGCTGAAATTACGCATTGTGCAATCCCAATACCCAACAAGCTAGTCTGGATTGTGCATTGTGCAATTGCAGCAATCAACCAGCCTCCTGATAGTTCGAACTACCTTTTCCATAGTTCTGGCAGTCAGTCTCCCGCTCTCCTTGTCAAAATTGTGCAATCCTTACTAGTCAATCCCCAGGTATGTTGCTTGTCATCCCTCAAGTTTGCTTTGGCTTTAGTTGATAGATTTCTTGCCATGCATGTCGCCATGTCTCCAGATCTAGTAGGTGTTCATCCATCTCTCAGTAGTTCAGGATCAATGGCCTCCAAGAGAGCAGGATCAAAGGACATCGACGAAAGAGCAACTAGAGCAACAATTGAGCGAGTGTCTACGAGTTTACTGATCTATGAAGACACCAAGCTAATCATAGACAAAGACATCAAGTTGAAATGACAAGAGGTAAATGATGCATTTTCAGGCACATTTGGGGAAGACTTCCAAGTCTATGTGAACATTCACAAATCCAGTTTGTATTGGATTGCATGCAGGTATCCCGCGTTCCCATGCGCGGACATTATACATTGGATTGTCTCACACACTAATCTTGAGACATTGACATTGAGCAGTGTCAGTGAGACAGATATTTCTACTTTCAGGGCACAAAATTACCAGCAGATGTATCATTTGTCGAATCCAATGATCACCAAGGAGACACCCTTCAACATACCCAATAGCAATGCCAACTCCAGGGATATCTTGAAAAACTAGGCAAAGGAGTCGACCAAATTTACAATGACACCCAACCAGATTTATAAAACAAAGATACTGCAAAAGGCGTATCAATACTTGGTCATCTTTGGATGTCGCTTGTATGGCCAAGAGAGCACGTAGACCTTCTCGCAAAGTTGGATGATCGCGTTGGACCAACTGGCCAATGAAGGCAAAGCATGCAACTGGTCTGATATGTTGGCTCATGGGCTGAAGGAACATGTAACAGGAGCTCGATAGCTGCCCAAAGGTCAGCAAGTAGAAATCTACATGTTCGCTTACATCTTTGATGCAATCTGTGCCCGTCAGGAGTTTCTGAGCTTGAAGTGGGCATGGACATCAACGGAAACCTTTGTGAAGACGTATTGTAGAATGTTGTCTGAATGCAGCTTCAGAGGAGTCATCACAAAACTATCAGATCATTTTGTCACCCCGTGTACAAGATGATATTTGAGCAGAATCCGCCTTGCATGTCGAAGGCAGCAATGGAGGCACTGATCGACATAGTGGATTCGTATGCCTCACTGTTTGGCGCCTTCATATGGATGTACAACACGGAGAAGCCTCTAAATATTTTGCCGAATTTTTCCATGGACAATCTTGTCATGTAAGAAGTATCATACCACATCTCGGTAGGATTGTCAGCTAGGCTGCACTGGAAGGAGAAGGCACCTTGGCCCGCTCTTCTGTTGCGGATCGGGCTATATGAGATACGTAATTTCAAGCATGCAGATGTCGAAGCAGAGGAGATCAAGAAATATCCTTTTGACATTCGAAGCTTCAATCTGTATGACCCGCATTTTTTTGTAAAAGATCACTGTGTGAGAGTACAGTTTCAGTGGATCCACGAGGTGTGTCATTGGGTGAAGGAAGACCCATGGAGATATTGTCACAACTTCTCTAGGTCTAATGAACTAGTTGTCATCGTTGTGGAATGGTTAGCAAAGCAACATCCAGGAGAGCACCAGCAGCAGAGGTAGACATACTGGCGCGTGACAAAGGCAAGAGGAAGATTGTTGATAACGCAGAGGCCGAACAAAGCTACAAGTTCAGAGTAGCCCCAACTTTGGCAATAGAGGTGAAGAGGCAACAACATGACAGGAGGAACGTGCAAAGGCAGAGAGAAAAATAGAGGATGGAGGAAACAGTGAAGGAGTTGAATGAGTGTAAGGAGCAACTCCGAAAGGAACGAGAGCTACACAGACAGGAGAAGGAAGCACAGTAAGAATAGGTACAATAGGGGATGCAACATGTACAGACAGATGAAATTGCGCACGTACAAGTAGTAGACTCATTCGAATAGTTGGCACCAAGCAAACAGGGTGAGAAGTCGCATGAGTAGGACTTTGCTCAAGAGATCGAACAAGGACTTGAGCAGATGGATATGGATACGGAGCAACAAGAGTTAGAGCAAGACATTGACCTCATGCCTTACCACCAAGAGGTCGACCCACCAGCTTCACCAGATCTGGAAGCAGAGCAAGTCCCAAGCGACCAAAGAGATACAAAACATATCATTCGATAAGTTGCAATATAAAGTTGTGCAATTTCACATATTGTCTACTCCAAATGACAACACATATCCTGCATAATTTGAGGAATAAGTGATCATGTTTGACGTGTGCAAGCATCCAACAACATTGGCCAATGCTACTAGAGCATATGCTAAAGCCACTAGCTCGAGTGTTCACTTCCTGAGAGCAGAGAACGAGCAAATGGCTAAGGAGTTACAGATGGCCAAGCAGGGAGGAGAACTGGTTATAGCATTTGCCCGAGCAGAGTTGAAGAAGGTGATATTGGATGAAGTATTGTCCCTTGAGACAATCATGTGGACATTGTATTCCAAGTTTGGTACCGTGCATAAAGAAATTGTCCATCTCAATGGTTGGCAGCAATGATGTGCTAGGAGAGCACGTATCTTGTTAAACGTGTATACTGTTGTTGACTACATGCAAACATGGATAATGAGACACAGGGGAGCCCCGTTACACTTGCCCAAGATGACGAAGCCTAAAGCGGTCGAGCTGAAGGCACGCATTCGGAGTAAGATCCAAAACTATGAATATATCCCGCAAATCATCACTAGTCTACAGGCTTCCCATGCATGACTATTCATGAGTATGGATGTTATTATGCGCACACATGCAATCCCATCTATTAGGACACTCACTGAGGCAAAGATAAAGGCACAAGCCCGACTCTCGTACTTTGACGAGTTGATGCGCATAACCACCATCACAGACTTGGTGATCAGTGCAGATGCCATGCATCAACATGTTGTTGGCCTGGCCGCACTTAAGACAATGATGCACATGTTATCAGATGAGTTGAACAGAGGAGCCCGAGCAGTGTGCCCAGATGCAATAGAAGCAAGAGTTCGCTTTTAGAAAGATGTCACCATAGAGTACACGGACACCATCACGAACTACCAAGCTTGGCATCAATTTTCCACCATCAACCATCATGAAGATGTCGAAGAGTTGGTCTTCCCACAGTTGTGTGAGTCATATTGATGTCTTACATGGCTTACTCAAGCCTATTTTGTCTCACATGGGTACATGTGCAGATTGTATGTAACGTCTTGTCAAGTGGAAGTTCAAGTGTCGATAGTTGGATGTAACAGTCATAGAGTAGATGAAGAGTCATGAGGGTAGATGAACAATCACAAAGGGGAATTTCAAGGGCCACCCCACCCTTTGCTATATATAGTTCCTCATAACGCATTATAGAGTCTTTTGGTCAGCCAAGCTTCTGATAGGAGTATCTTAGAGAAAGTTTGGAGAGTACTGTAACGAACCTTGGCTTCTCCACTGTGTAGAGCTGGTATATCTCTTTGGAGGAGCATACGACAGTGGCTGTAACTTCCGCTGTTGGAACTAGTGGTTGGTCATGGTTGTATTGTATGGAACTTTCACTTCTTAATATAACAGAGCCAACATGTTTCATGTATATGTCCTATTATATTTCGGCTATCTTGTTTACTCTAAATGATATATATATATGTTTTCTTATGCTTGCATGTATGGCTTTCCTATATAAGTATGGATGAATCTTACTGAAATGTGTCGTTGGTTTAACCATCACTTTGGATTTCTAGCTCACTTTCCTTCTAGTTTGTGATGCATCTTTGCTCATGTGTTCCCTTCTTAACTTCGTGCTTTCACAGATTTCCAAGGGGTGCAATCACCTCACCCTCCGTGTGTTACAACTACTTATGCACCTTCCTTGACTTGTTGCATATGTCACACCCTTACTACCAACAGGGACATCTTACTTGCCTTTATGCGCAACCACGGTCAAGGCGATACCGTACGACCCACTGCTGGGACTCCTACACCAAACGGTTTGAGGTATAGTTGGGACTTCTTACTGGGGAGATCCCTTGATATGTTAGCGGGTCCAACACCGTCAACAGGCTCTTTTTACCTACAGTAGCGTAAGTGTAGGGCTTTGGAATAGGGAAGGAATTAAACTTTCCAAAGCTACAAACGAACAATAGAATCTTGAGTTAGGGAGAGAAAATCCAATTATTTTTGTTTTGCTCTGGGAAGCTCTTCTTGTACATGAGTTAAGCAGAGATCATGTCGAATTTGGTGAAGTGATCGTACCCACTTCATCGGCCTAGATATAGTGATTTGCATGTATTACAATGGTACCGAAAGGTACTTGGGGTCACTTGAAAGTAAACCTCTAATTGATCATGTGGGAGAGCCTTTAAGGGGATTGAGCTTGTTACTCTGCCCTTGCGTGTATGTCTGATCTGCGACTGTCCCCCCAGGTAAAATTGTTGTATTTGGTAAACTTAGTGACTATAATCCCAGGGCTCTACCTAATGTGTTGACAGAGGGAAGGTCTTGCTATACCTGGAACAGACATTGACTAGACTCACTTGGACTTTTTGGAGGGTAATCTTTGCTCAAGATGGTTTATAGCAGAGTTACTTGCACGAGACTATTTCATTAATCTGGTTGTCAGGGTAACTGGTTCCAAACGCTCATTTCTATAAGGCTTTTCACCTTGATCACTGTGACATTGGATTTCATCACCAACTAGTAATTATTGATCTCTGTGAAGTGTCAGTTTGTATGGTTTGAACTCCTAGATTTTTAGCGCATGTTACTTTCTGTGTGTGTGTGTGTTTTTTTAACTTTTTAGAGACATTAGGTGTAATCTAGATATTGTGTAATTGATCAATTGAAATTTTTTCATTGTGGTGGAATTACCAAGACAATCACGTAGGATACTTAGGCATCCCCTTAAGTATACACCAAGTCAGTTAGAAAAGATAAAAACTGAAAAATCTAAATCATCAGGTTCTGGAACTGCAACAGAAACTTAAACTTCTACTATTATAGGCTTTGATGTAAGAGGAATTGAAGTTAATCAACCGATAACATCTACTGAATTTGAAGTAAATAAAACTAAATTTGATCAAACTCAGAAATTAACATCGCACTCAGAAGCAACTGATTTACAAATTGTTGAACTCGTTCAAACTGAATCAGATACTGGAGACTTTTCATATACAAATTCTAGATCCTCCACTTTCACTGTGTGTGAAACTTATTATTACTGATAGTCTCCCTCCTGGTCTCATTGCTATTTAAGAACTTGTTTTAGATGAAGAGGAAGAACCAGTAGTTTCTATCAGTGAATCTACAGATATCTCAAAGCTTTTGTTTAGATCTCTTCACCCTGACCCTTGGTATTTTACACCCTTGAACTTTTTAGGACAAGGCATTCTGCGATACACGACTCCTTATTCTATCGTACCAGGTTTTGACTCGTCAATGATGGCTTCTAGAAGTACCTCATCAGACACATCTATCTTTTCTACTTCTTCGGAGTCAACATTGTATGGTGGTTTTCTACCACCTGGATATCACTCTCTTGCGGGAGCTTATTTAGGAGATTCTTCCTCGAACTCATCTTCAAACATGTCAATTGGTGTAATTAATCCTACCAATTAAGGTTTGACATCTGAACACTTTATTAATATGATTTCTAGTAATGTTGGTAATCCATAAACCAACCCAACAGGTGGTTATTACTTGCTTGGGGGCAACCGTCATATCCTCCACTCAAAGGACATCCTTTTGGTGGATCTTACCCTACAGTTGGGGTGCAACCCCCTATCACGAATTACCGTAATTATGCTCAAATGCCTCAAACTGGTTTTGGTCAGCATGTTATGCCTCAACCCATCACTGGAATGCCTTACCCTGGAATGAATACAATCTGGAACCCTTCATTGATCAACAGTCAATTCGTGTTGCTTCTCAAGTGCCTTTGTAACAACTTGTTCAACCTATTGGACAACCTATACAACAAATTCCTTTTCAAGTCCAACCAACTGTCCAGGTTAATCCATTGACACCTACCCAACAACCACTTCTGCATCCTATCCCAAGTACTCCTCAAACCTTGGCATATTCTACTATACCAACGACTATTCAGAACCTAGGTTTAGGTTCACCTCGAACTCCCATTCCAAGAGTATCGCAAGTCGCTGTCCCATTTATATCACAAGTTACGATGCAACCCCTTGTTTAGTCTTTACCTTAGGTATTTGGTGTTCAATCCATTCCTACAATTTCGTCAATACCCCAAATACGTGTTGTAAAACCTAACGTCCCATATATGAAAACACCATTTCAAGGGCCACCTTTCCAAGGTTTACCCCATAGTCAGTTTGTTCGAGGTCCACCTTTTCAAGCTTAATTTCTCCAAGGTCAACCTTTGCAAAATCAACCCTTTCAAGGACAGTTCGCTCGAGGTCAAATGGGTCAGAGTATCCCTTTTCAGAATCAACCATACCCAGGTCATACGTTTCAACAACCTATACAACCACAATATGGTATGGCTCATCCTGGATATCCAGGAGGTATGCAGATTCCAATTGCTCAGCCTATCTTAGGATATCCTGAGTACCTTCCTCCCGGTATGGTATTCATCCCTCAGGGTTATCAATATCCATCTCAAGATCCTAATTGCTAGTTGCCCTTCATTGCAACTTTGGATTTGTGTGACCTCTCTCAATTAACTAATGATCCGCTTCTTTATTTATCATTTTGGCCAACCATTCCTACTAATTTTCCCAGTGATATTCCTAAGTTTGAAGGTAAAACAAACGAAGATCCATCCAACCATGTTAGACCTATCAGCTTTGGTGCGCGTTCAACTCATTAATCGACGGTTCTATTAGATTATGGCTTTTTCAACAGACCTTAACCGGTTCGGCGACCAAATGGTATGTAGAATTGTCGCGCACTTCCTTCAACACATTTAATGCCCTTGCTACAACTTTTGTGACCCATTTTCAATTACCCATTCGATATGACAATCGACCTAAAATTTTAACTTCTTTAAAGCAGTCAACATCAACCCATATGTCAGATCATATTCATGAATGGAGACGAAGACATCGCCTAGTTAAAGTTTACATTCCAGACCAAATTTTGGCCGAATGGTTCATAAAATCTCTTTTACCAGTAATAACTAAAGATGTGGCCAAAGAAGGTGTTGTAACCGAAGAGCAAGTAATTTCTCATGCACAATACCTTGATCTTGTTTATACTCAGTCTGGTACTTTGTATGAAAAGATCCCATATTTACCCCGACCTAGTCAAACTAATCCAGCTCCTATAGGATCACATGCCACAGATGGCATGATTGGTTCTGTGAGCCAAAAATCTAAGAACAACAAGAAAAATTCTAAGAAAACTCATATTTAGGCTCTATATGATTCACTTGAAGAAGATCCTTCTCCCAAAATTACTTTCAAAATTAACGTTGTAGAATCATCTATCAGCAAGGGTAAGCCATCCAGAAATAAAAAGAAAGGAAAAGGTAAAGCTAAACAAGACACTCATTCTAAGGATAAATCAAACAAGAATGAACCGTCTGATGAAAAGAAGAAACCTCGGTATCCTTGCCTAATTTGTGATGAATATCATTACACCAAGGAGTGCCCACATCATGCCGAAGTTTCCAAATTCATTAGAAGTTCACCCACACCCACTATTGTGAAGGATCCTTTTCATCCCCAAGATAGTAAAATGGTTTCTCATGACCAATCCTCCTCATCTGCATCGACGGATATTATGATGATGTCTTCCAAAGTTATGGTAGAAACAAGATCCAAAGATTACACGTCAAAGAGTCTTGTTGAAGATGGAACTGACTCCAGTCCGGCTGGTCAAACTTCCACATATACTCCTCCTTCTTCTGAACTGTTTCATATTGAAAAACCAAACCCTGATATGATAATTTGTCCGCCTCCTAAGGGTATGCTTCGAAAGTCAACCTTTAATCCTCATGCTAGGGTTGCTCAGAACTATAACATCGTTGAAGTTTTGGCTATGTCACCTTTGACAATGTCAGCTCTTGAAGTGCTGCAAACTTGTCCAACACAAAGGAAGTTATTATTATCAGCCATAGGAGAAGTAGATCCTCATGACTCCAATTTTATTATTTTTGATCCCGAAAATCATGTCATGTGTCTCTCGCACCAAATGGTTTTTCAGATACCCGTTCATGTCAAAACTCTATGAGTTTTTCAAATAATGATTGATGAAGGAGCATCAACATGTATTGTGCCCATTGCTTGTTGGAAAGCTTTGGGTTCTCCAACAATCAATAAATATCCCATGACTTTGAAAGCCTTAAATCAAAGAGGTTTTAGTCTGTATGGACTTTTAAATGATTTGTGAGGATCCATCTTAAGGTCCTCTAACTACAAACTAAATTTATTTAATTTAAACACAATGAAGGGAAATGATTTTTTTTATAACTCAACATTTATTTTTTGATAATATACAATTAAAATTTATTTACAACATATTAAACAAGTAATAATTTCATTGCAACCATTTATATAAGTAATCAATAAATGGAAGAATACTTGTTCCAATAGCTTGGTTGAGATGCTCCTGACTGTCCAACCAGCTGTAGTGTGTCCAAGTTAAACCAACACACTCCCTTCTCTTTCTCCACATTCCTCCCAAAACCAAAACCAAAACCAAAACCAAGGATTCCCCTCTCCTCTCATCATCCTTTCCCTTTTATGTCTCTTCCTCCCATCCACCTCAACCACCTATCATTAATGTCATGACTACCCCCTCATCCTTTCATTTAGTATCCTTGACTTTTCTTACCATATCTTCTCCCAAGTAGATTTGAGAAAACACCTTGGGATATGGATATTTAATTTGGAATTTAATTGGAGAAGACCATATCTTCTCAAAACAAGATTTGAAAAGACACCTTGGGATATGGATATTTAAATTGGATTTTAATTGGAGAAGACCACATTGTCTCAAAACTAGATTTGAAAAGATACCTTGGGATATGGATATTTAATTTGGATTTTAATTGGAGAAGACCATATCTTCTCAAAACTAGATTTGAAAAGACACTATGGGATATGGATATTTAATTTGGAATAAATTGGAGGAGACCGTATCCTATCCAAAATTAAATTTGAGAAGACAAGTTAGGAATTGAATAATAACAATAATAAAATTTATATTAGTAAAATAAAATTACAGTTTCACAAATGTAGGTATATACCAATATTTCTTGATAATTGTAAGTCAATATTTTCGGGTTAATTAAACACTAATAAAAATTAGCATGATAAGATTAAGTAGGGGATTACATACACCCCTCCTTCAGAAAACTTCATCCCGAAGTTAGAGTGAAAAAGATACAAGGAGTTCGAAAGAAGTTTGACAATAAGGCATAACAAAAATAGAGAGAGAGTTATAGTAGTAAAATTAAGTAAGTAAGACAATGATACCACTTCCCATCAAGAGTCTCCAACTAATCTATATCCTCCTATCCTTCCTAACCTGCTTCCGCTCCCACCCTATCCATCTTTTGCTGTTATATACTATAGCATTGGTTATACCAATCTAACCACTCATAAAACCAATGACTGTATCGACCTAACTTCCCTAGCAGGCAACTGGCAATCGTCATCACACGTCTAGGGGAGCGTGTCCATCAGTGCCCTCCCACAATTCCAGGTTTGGAGGTTGCACGGTGGGAAATACCTCCACCCCTCCTCACAACTAGGGTCAACACCCTAATATGGACCACACTACAACGTTGGTTGGATACTTGTCATCGAATAATCTAGTCAGGTAGTCTTTTCACCTGCCATTTACATTTTACCTATGTCATCAGAGTGCATATCAAGTAGATAGAAAATGTAATAGAACAATGTACATCATACCTTTCCTTATTAGATGTCTCGACCTTCCCCAATGGAAGAGTAGATCTTGGTTATTATATAGTTCTTTCCAACCTGCAGGTTAGTTCTCATTCATGCATATATATAACAACAAAATATATATAAATAAGCGATCTTAAACATCATGTTATTAAGTCTAGTATCCACGTGCCAATTTTGTAGTTCATACCGGAAATACATCTTACAATAGATAAATCATAATTTCACTAAGTCATTCATTAGATAAATCATATCCACTTAATCCATACATGAAACAACAATAACTCTGATAAGTCATGCACTAGATAAATCATAACCAAGTAAGTCATACATTAGGTCATACATCAAACATTTCAATCATCAATACCTAATCCATCTAATGATTTATATAAGTAGTTTCACCCGTCCAACTAAATGCATCAATAATACATAACGTTCATACATAAATAACATGGAACTATAATAGAGCCTTATCATAGGTAGCTATCTAAGTAAAAATGGGCATCACAGATGCTCAAAAAGTGAGGGGTAGTCACGACGTATAGTCTCTGCATCCTCTTAGGTAGCAGATCTTGGGCTATACTTATCCCACTGAACTTTAACCTGGTCCACCATGCGACGTCTGAGTTTTTGAACCCTATGATCCAATATGCGTAATGGTTCAACCATTATGGTTCCCATGTCCGAGACTTATAATTCCCTCGAACCCAGTTTGTGAGATTCATAAGAAACATAATGTCGTAAAATAGATACATGAAAAACATCATGAGTTTTATGCAAATGGGGTGGCAGTACAAGACAATAGGCAACTGGTCCAATCTTCTCATTGATCCTAAAAGGTCCTATAAATCGAGGTGGCAACTTCGTCCCTTTCCCAAACTGAATGGTGCTTTTGTTGGGTTGGATACGAATAAAAACTTGGTCTCCTACTTCATAACTTTGATCAGTCCTATGTGAATCAACATAGCTCTTCTGTCTATCTTGTGCTTCCTTTAACCTTTGTCGAATCTACCTTACCTATTCCTCCATTTCTTAAACTAATTCCAGCCCAACTATTACTCGATCCTCCAACTTTTCCCAACTCAATGGTGTCCTACATGGCCTCCCATATAGAGCTGGATAAGGAGGCATCCCGATTGAATTGTGGCAACTGTTATTATAGGAAAACTCTACCAATGGTAAGTACCTTTCCCACTGAGTTTGATTATCCATGACGTACATTCTAAGCATGTCTTTCATAACCTGATTTACTCTTTCAATCTGCCCATCTGTTTTTGGATGATATGCAGTGCTCAGGTTCAATTGAGTCCCTAGTGCTGACTGCAAACTTGTCCAAAACCTAGATGTAAATCAAGAGTCTCTATCAGAAATGATCTTTGCGGGTAACCCATGTAGTCAAATAACTTCACTTATAAAAACTCGTGCCACATCGGTAACATTGTAAGTGTCTCTCACTGGGATTAAATGGGCACTTTTGGTCAATTTATCAAATATAACCAATATAGCACTGTGCCTCTGTGAAGTGAGTGGAAAACCACAACAAAGTTCGTAGAAATTACCTCCCATTTAGACATAGGGATGTCATGTGGTTGTAGGAGTCCTGCTGGATGGTGATGATCGATATTCACTCATTGACATTCAAGACATTTGGTGACAAACTGGATTATGTCGTGCTTCATGCCTGCCCAAAAGAAGAGTTTCTTCATGTTAGAACAAATCTTCTTCACTCCAATATTTGCACAATAGAGTGCTCTATGTGAATCTTCGAGGATGGTTCTTCTTATACCCCCTTCCTCAGGTATGTACATTCTCCCTTGAAATCTCAATAGTCCATCTGGTTCAAGGACATATCCCTCAAACTTTGGTTCTATCTACTTCCCACTTTGGAGTGCTGATATAACCTTTAAATACCAACTATCTTCAAAGAGTTTCTCCAACGCACGTTCCCTCAAATTGACCCTCAAGGCTACTAGGGAGAAGGTTCGTGGCCTCTTGCTTAGTGCATCCCCACATTCTCCCTTCCCATAACGTATGAGATCTCAAAATCATACTCACTCATGAATTCGCTCCACCGCCTTTGTCTAACATCCAAATCCCTTTGAGTGAAGAGGTGCTTGAGGCTTTGATGATCTGTTCTTAACTCAAATCTTCTCCCAACAAGGTAGTGTCTCCACATTTTCAAAGCTAACATCACTGCTGCTAACTCTAAGTCATGGGTAGCATACAACTCTGCAAGTTTCTTCAAATTTCTAGATGCGTAAGTTATTACTCCGCCTTCTTGCATCAATACCACGCCCAATCCTTGCTTCGAAGCATCGGTGCAAACAATGAAGTCTTTTTCCATGTATGCTACTCAAAGGATTGGTGCACTAGTTAGTAACCTCTTTAGTTGAGTGAATGTAGTGTCACATTCAGATGTCCATTCATACCTGACCCCTTTTCACTGTAATGTGGTGATGGGTTTTGCAATACTCGAAAACCTTCCACAAACCCGCGATAATAAACTGCTAGCCCCATAAAACTACGCACCTCATGAACATTTTTCGGTACTAGCCATTCCATTATGGCCTTTACCTTTTCCGGGTCAACTGAAATCCCTTCTCTTGAAATGATGTGCCCAAGATAATGAACTTTCTTCTGAAAGAAGGAACATTTTGACAATTTTCCATACAATTGATTTTTCCTTAAGCAAGTCAATATAACCTTTAGGTGCTTTTCATGCTCCTTTTCATTCTTGGAATACACAAGAATGTCGTCCAGAAAGACTTGCACAAATCGGTCCAAATACTTCATGAACACACCATTCATGATGCTCATGAATACTCTTGGTGCATTGGTCAAACCAAATAGAACAACTACGAACTAGTAGTGCCCAAACCGAGTTCGAAATGTAGTTTTTTAGATGTCACCTTCCTTAATCCTCAATTGGTGTTATCCAGATCGTAGATTGATCTTTGAGAAAACCACTGCTCCCTTCATTTGATCAAATGGGTCATCTATTCTAGGTATCGGGTACCTATTCTTTGTTGTGGCTTTATTCAAATCCCTATAATCTATGCATAGCCTTAAGGAACCATCCTTCTTCTTGACGAAAATCAATGGTGCACCCCAAGGTGAAATACTAGGTTTGATAAATTCCAAGTCTAAAAACTTTTTTAACTACATCTGCAACTCACAAAGTTCTGGAGTTGTCTTCCTATAGGGTATCTTAGATATTGGTTCTGCACTAGGTTTTAGGTCGATTGTGAAATAAATCTCCCTTACAAGAGGTAATCCAGGAAATTCCTTAGGAAAAACATCCTTGAATTCTGACAAAATTGGGTATTGATCTAGGGAGGGTTCTTTCTGGTCACTTACAATCTCGACCACATATAGTTTGCAACCTTGTCAGAGGCAACGTTTTACCTTCATCATGGATATGAATCATAGCAACACTCCTCTCTTGATTCCAAAAAGCTCAATTGACCTACCTTCACCATCTAAACAAATCACCTTCTTCTTGAAACAGTCTACCAAAGCTTGATGAGCTTCTAGCCAGCCCATTCCAATAATTACATCATACATCCCCAATGTTGTGACTTATGCCTTCAACTTAGTTATACACACCCAAGGTTTACTTGACATTGGTCAACACTAGGTCCTACTGCTTGTTTTATCACATAAGCTATCTCAACTTGCTTAAATTCATCGTGCTCATAGGCTGCCAACCCACATTTTTCTAATGAAACTGGTGAAATGAAACTACCTGTAGCA
This sequence comes from Pinus taeda, assembly GCA_000404065.3. Classification (NCBI taxonomy): domain Eukaryota; kingdom Viridiplantae; phylum Streptophyta; class Pinopsida; order Pinales; family Pinaceae; genus Pinus; species Pinus taeda. The sequence goes on from APFE030496151.1 coordinate 240,517, forward strand.
CCTGAATCAAACAAAATTTTAAATTTTAATTTGTTTATCATACCTTAGTTTCTACCACGACAGATTGGTGTTCAACTTGTTGGTTATCAACTGCTACACAGATTCAGTGGTGGCTACTTGCTCCCCCCATTGGTGCTTTTCCATATCTACGGTTGTTACCAGTTTGTAACTTAGGATAGTCACGCTGGTAATGAGGTCCCCTGCATCCCCAACAACTGATGCGTGGTAGACTTTGAACAGAATGTTGTGGAGTTCTTTGGAAAGAGTTCCTTCCCTTGGGACCCCTGCCCCTATTTGTTGCTCCTCCTGTATGACCTTGATTTGCACAAATCCTTGAAGCTGCGTGAAGCTGCACTAGTAACCATTGCGATCCCCACTGTCGGTGCTCTGGGTACAACCCTGTTTCCATATGAAGGTGGCCTCAAACTCCCCCCCCCCCCCGAGGAAG
>APFE030496151.1:252260-312123 GCA_000404065.3 Pinus taeda
TTTTTTTTTTTTTTTTTTTTTTTGTACACTGTAAATGGAAAAAGTATATTTTTATTTCTATTACTCTCCTTGCTGCTGAACCCCTCTGGGCTTGCTTTTTCTCGTTCTTGTACATTACTTCCAGGCAGTTGGTTAACTGCTGGTAGTTGTCAATTATCAGTTATAACAGTTATTACATATTTTACATTTCTTTACAGCTATCTTGTTTCCCTTTGTCTGTTTTTCCAAAAGTAAATTACTGTTCTATGATTAATGACTCTAACTCCTATTACTATTCCTAACTAGAACTTGTTACAACATTTCAGGCATTTTGAACAAAAACTAAAAAAAACAAATAATAATAAAACTAACTGAAAAGTAAAACGAAACAGACTTATTGTCCGTTCTGTGAGCCATGTCTCCTGTCCTTCCCAGAAACCATGTTATCCTTCTTTCTAACTTCGCCTTGTAAACCAGATGCTCCTGCATCAGAGTTGGGGAGGCTGTGTAAAGAGGAAGAGTTAGAAATATCTAGATAGTTAAGGTGAGCTAAATCACTGAAGGGATTCGGAAGTCGTTGCAAAGATTGGGAGTATGAAAGGTTGAGGTGTTGGAGCTTTGTTTGATGTGTGAGAGGTAAGTCCTCTAGTTATCAAATATTTGAAAAGATTTGTTTTTTTCAATAAAGAACACAAATTTGATTGTTATGAAATAATTCAGGACTAGCTAAAACAAAATTTCCCAAGTCGACTTTTCTCATCCTCGCCAAATAGTTATATTACATAAAGTGAAAATACGAAGTAATAATTGATAATAATAAAAAAACATTGAGCATTAATAGTTGACGGTTTTTCATTGTCATTATGTCATTAATAGTTGAATTTTTTTTATTGCACACAATTTCACTCGGTAAATATATTCTCTTAATAGTAAAGTGGGTTTTCATCTTTGTTAAGTACATTGAACTATATTGTTTGGAAATATTTAGTTCCATACCTAATCCACCAATTTTGTAACCAATCTCAAATTTACACTTTTGGGGCTCAAGAAATCTATGGTATTGACCTTAATGTTGGTGTATTTATAAAAAAAAATGAGTAAACTTTACACTAACTGTTTAGTTTCTGCATTTTTGTCCTAACATTATAGGTTTTAGTTTCTGCATTTTTGTCTTAACATCATAGCTTTCACTTGTTTCATTTTTTGCCCTAACATTATAGTTTTCACTTCCGGTCAGATGAAAACTATAGTGACATTTTTGTCCTAACATTATAGTTTTTAGTTTCTGCATTTTTGTCTTAACATCATAGCTTTCACTTGTTTCATTTTTTGCCCTAACATCAAAGTTTTCACTTCCGGTAAGATGAAAACTATAGTGAATGAAAAAGAGACGTCTTTAGAAGCAAAGGATGGGAAAAGGGTGTCAAGAAGTTAGGTATGTTTAATGAAAAAAAAGAAACGCCTAAAAAACAAGAGGCCAAATCAACAATAAAAATAATGCAACAGAAAACTTAGAATGTGGAAACAATAAAAAAATTCTTTGTTTTTACCAAAATGAGAGGCCAAATTTGTCATATTTATCAAAAAATTCAAAGCACAATGTGACAAAGTAGACTATGGAAGGCTTGTTCCATCCCTTGTGTCCTTCCATTTGAGTTAATTTTAGGGAGTTTAAGGGTATTTCAGCTTGTGGATATAAGTGCTGATACGGACATATTTAAAGCAGACAACAGAAAGCGAACAAAATACGTGAATCCATTATACATAAAGCAGACCAGAAAGTGTCCATTGAATAAAAACCAGACAAAAAATGAACATGAAGCAAACAAACTAAGATGCCCATTGTCAAAACCAGACAGAAAACATACACGAAGCAAACAAACTAAGACGCCCATTTCCTGTAGCTTTGGCTGGAGTTTGGTGAATTAAAAACTCTGCACTTTGATCAATTTGGCCTGTTTATGTTATATGCAGCCTATTGCACCGACCATAAATACTTTTACAGGTGCTTAGTATAAAGTGTTTTTTTTTTTACTTGATGGGGCAATGAAAGAGATGTGCCAAGCTTTGAAAAATTAAGCTTACGAAGCATGTTTTCCAGTGGACCACGACATTGTTGTTTGGCCTCAATCTACGACCATTGACTTTGGTTGTGTATTTCTGTGTAGTAGTTGTATATGGTGTTGCTCTACTTTCCCTTCACCAAAATGATTTTGGCTTGCTACTCCATTGATTTCTATTCCAGAAAATATAGTCTTATTTTATTTATATCTGAGAGTCTCTAATTGTCCCTTTTTTTTTTTTTAACCCGAGTCTCTAATTGTTTTTTTTTTTTTTTTTTTTTTTTTTTTTTTTTTTTTTTTTTCTAAATAAATTTATTATATTTATTTATTTTTGTGGGCATAGTGTTTTTTTATAGGTGAGGCTACTAGCTGGGTTTCAATGTCCAGATTTTGAAACTTGGCTTTGATACCATATGTGAGGATCCATCCTAGGGTCCTCTAACTACAAACTAAATTTATTTAGTTTAAACACAATACGAAGGGAAATAATTTTTTTATAACTCAACATTTATTTTATGATAATATACAATTAAAATTTATTTACAGCATATTAAACAAGTAAGAATTTCATTGCAACCATTTACATAAGTAATCAATATATGGAAGAATACATGTTTTAATAGCTTAGTTGAGATGCTCCTGACTCTGTTGGGATACTCCTCTCGATTACCCGATTGAATTTACTTCTCAGCCAACTAGGAATGGTTTCCTAGCCCAAGGAACCTCCAGAGATTCCCTAGCCCTCCAAGCCCAAGTCCAACCAGTTGTAGTGTGTCCAAGTTAAACTAACACTCTCCCTTCTCTTTCTCCACATTCCTCCCAAAACCAAATCCTCCAAAACCAAAACCAAGACCAAGACCAAGGATTCCCCTCTCCTCTCATCATCCTTCCCCTTTTATGTCTCTTCCTCCCATCCACCTCAACCACTATCATTAATGTCATGACTACCCCCTCATACTTTCAGTTAATATCATTGACTTTTCTTACCATATTTTCTCCCAAATAGATTTGATAAGACACCTTCGGATATGAATATTTAATTTGGAATTTAATTGGAGAAGACCATATCTTCTCAAAACTAGATTTGAAAAGACACCTTGGGATATGAATATTTAATTTGGATTTTAATTGGAGAAGACCATATCTTCTCAAAACTAGATTTGAAAATACACCTTGGGATATGGATATTTAATTTGGATTTTAATTGGAGAAGACCATATCTTTTCAAAACTAGATTTAAAAAGGCACCTTGGGATATGGATATTTAATTTGGATTTTAATTGGAGAAGACCATATCTTCTCAAAACTAGATTTGAAAAGACACCTTGGGATATGGATATTTAATTTGGAATAAATTGGAAGAGACCACATCCTATCCAAAATTAAATTTGAGAAGACAAGTTGCGAATTGAATAATAATAATAATGAAATCTATATCAGTAAAATAAAATTATAGTTTCACAAATGTAGGTATATACCAATATTTCTTGATGACTATAAGTCAATATTTTTAGGTTAATTAAACACTAATAAAAATTAGCACGATAAGATTAAGTAGGGCATTACATGATCTGCCAATCGAATTAGAGGGCAAAACGGTTGCAATAGACGTTGAGGTTGTTGATGCTCAACTAGACTATTAGCTTTTTCTTGGTCGGAGCTAGACTTATGCCATGGCGGCAGTAGTCTCGTCATATTTTAGGATGATCATGTTTCTTCACAAAGGAAGAATTGTGAAAGTAGACCAATTATCCTACTATACCTTAGACCCTAATTCCACTGGTAGTGTACCTTTTGTTGGAAAGTCAACGACTCCATATGAAGAAGTTGGTGTTCTTCTTCTCAAAGACTCATCTTTGATGGGAACTTTCGTGTTCCCTCCACCCAATTTCCTTCATAATGATGCCCAGATTAACATGATTACATTAAGTAATTTCGAATTGGGTGATCTGTGGAAAGTACCTTCAGAATCAGAAATGATCTTATATGGAAATGAAATGCCTCATAGCCCTTTTCAGTTAGCTTATGAGGCAATTCAGTCCTTTTCCAACTCATCAACATCTGAAGATAATCAAATGAATACGATTATTGATGAATATTTTCATTTGTCACACTTGTAACCAATCTCTATGCCTGGTCTTTTTAACACAAATTTTTTAACTGGTGAAGAGATTATGGAAGTTATGACCTTAGACGAAATGCCATGGAATGATACTCATCATCGTCAACCTTCTTTCCATCCTTTGACAAAATTGAGAATAATTTCTCATCTATGTTTTCATCTGAGACCTTTAGTGATCCTCAATGTCTAATATCTACCCTTTCTTCCAGTTCTGAACATAATTAAGGGAACATATTGGGAACAATACCCATATATATCTAAGTGAAACCCGGGATAACTAAAAATATTCATATAGGAGCTTCTTGTTATTTAGAAGAGATTCAAACTTACAAAGCCCTATTTGAGGAATTCCATGACATTTTTGCCTGGTCATACGAAAAAATGCCAGGAATCGACCCTAGCATAATTGTACATGAAATAAAAACTTACCCAAATGCTAAACCCATTAGACAATGATTACGTCCTATACATCCACGAAAAGTTGTCACTATCAAGACTGAGGTTGAAAAATTGTTGAAAGCAGGATTCATCTACCCCGATCATTTGACTAATTGGGTATCAAATATTGTCCCCATTAGTAAAAAACAAGGAAATATTCGAGTATGTGTTGATTACCGAGATATTAATAAAGCTTGTCCCAAGGACAATTATCCAACTCTATATATTCACCAAATTGTCGATGATTGTGCCATGAATGAAATTTTTTCCTTCATGGATGGATTTTATGGCTATAATCAGATAAACATATTCCCTGCCAATCAATATAAAACTGCATTTATATGCCCATGGGGAACTTTTGCTTATCGCAAACTCCCATTTGACTTAAAAAATGTTGGCACAGCTTTTCAATGAACAATGTCTTATGCATTCCACGATATCAAGCATATTGTTCAACCTTATTTAGATGACCTACCGACTCATTCAATGAAAAGGCAGGATCACCCATTGCACTTAAAAGCAAATTTCATTAGGTGCAGACACTACAATATTCACTTGAATCCGCACAAATGTGTTTTTTGTGTGCAATCAAGTCAACTTCTAGGTTTCATTGTTACGAAAGAAGGAATTTGTGTCGACCCCCTCAAGGTGGAGGCAATTCTACATTTTCCTGCTCCTTCTAGCCTTACCCAACTCCAAAGTTTGCAGGGGAAAGCAAACTTTTTGCATAGATTCATCCACAATTATGCCGAACTAACCCAGGGTTTTACTCAATTGTTGAAAAAGGGCATTCCATTTCTCTGGGATGAGCTTGCTAATAAAGCTTTTGATGCATTAAAACATGCACTGACCAATGCGCCATTACTGCATCCACTTGATTATCATCGAGATTGATTTTTGTACTTACGTCTGATGTCACCATTGGCATGGTGTTAGTCCGAGAGGATGATTCTAGCAATGAACATGTAATTTACTATTTGAGTAGAAGTCTCACTAAAACCGAGATTAAAAACACACATGTGGAGAAGCTAGCCTTGGCAGCGGTACAAGGTATTCAACGATTCCGTCACTATATACTTCTCTGAAAAACAACTGTCATTTCCGATTGCAACCCTATGATTTATATTCTCATTAAACAATTGCTAGGGGGGGAATACTCCAAGTGGATAGTTATCTTGCAAGAGTTTGATTTGGAATTTGAAAAATCCAAATCAAAGAAATCTTTGATTTTTGTCCAACTATTTTGTGACTTTCGTCATACTGATATAGAAATTGTAGCAAAATATTCTTTTGCTGACGAATCTCTCTTTCTTATTAGTACGTTAGATCCATGGTATGGAGATATTATTATATATATCCAAACACAAACTTTTAGGCCCAAGTTATCCAAAACTAATCGTCGTCGAATTCGATACCAATCCCAAAAATACAATATTATTGGTGACACTCTTTATCGCCACGATATCGATTCTATATTCCGGCGTTCTTTGACTCTCCATGAGGTTGAAACAACATTAAATAACTCACTATAGAGCATGCGGCGCTCACATGTCTGGGTATGTTACTGCCTAAAAGATATTACATGTTGGTTATTTTTGGTCGTCAATGTTTAAATATTGCATTACTACAATCTGCAAATGCCATAATTGTCAAATCTAAGATCGCAAAATGCAAGCACTTCCATCTCCTCTTCACCCTATCATAACTGTTGGTCCTTTTGCCAAATGGGACATCAACTTTGTCACCTGTAACCCTCACTTGACTTGGGGGAATGGGTATATTATCCTTTCAATCGATTACTTTATGAAATGGGCCGAGGTGATGCCTACATATAGAGACAACGGTGAAATTACTGCAGTTTTCATTTTCAATCATGTGATTGCTCGGTTTGGTGTCCCACAAGCTATTGTTACAGACCATGGTAGTCATTCTCGTAACTTTATGATGGTCGAACTATCCAAACAACTCTACCTACGCCATGATAGTTCTACTCCATACTATCCATAATCTAATGGTTAGGTCGAAGTTGTCAATAAAATTTTAACCAATATGATTAAATGGATATTTGGTATTCATGAAGGAAACTGGCATTGTATGCTCTTTTCAGCACTGTGGACTTACCGTACTATTACAAAAACATCGACTGGTTTTGCTCGTTCCAACTTGTTTATGGTTTGGAAGCAGTATTACCCATTGAATGTGAAATCCCATCCCTAGAACTAGCTATCGAATTATTACCTGCTACCTCTGTGGATAAAGAACGCTTTGTACAGTTAACACATTTATATGAAAATTGCGGTGATGTCGCACTGGCTAGCGAGACCCACAAAAAACGTGTCAAATCTCAGTTTGATCAAAACATTATTTCTCATTCATATTCAGAAGGTGACCTAGTCTTGGTTTATGATCAAGCTCATGACAAGTTAGGTGCAAAGAAGTCCGAACCCATGTGGCATGGCCCTTACATCATAAAACGCGTATTATCTAAAAGAGCTTATGAGTTGGTTGATTACGTTGGTATTCCTTTGGGAAAGCCCAGTAATGGTCTTTACCTAAAGAAATATTATGCATAAAATTTTTGGTGGAGATCTATACATTATTTACAACTGTTTAAGGTATGTGTGATATTTAATGTTTTTCACATTTTCTACTACTTCTCCTGCTTATCTCATTTTTACACTTGATTTACAGATGCCAACGTTCTCTCAGACTTACATTGGCTTTGCTGATGGCACTAGTCATAGTACTAAGAATTTATCCTCTGCAGCCTAGGTTATCTATTCACCCTGTGATGAGCTAGTCTCTATTCATGGAATATGTCTCAGTCAAACAACAAATAACATAACAGAATATAGCGCAGTCATTGAGCTATTAGCTGATGCCACCACATTTGGTATCCGACATTTGATCGTTAGGTTAGATTCAGAACTCATGGTATTACATTTAAATGATGTCTATATAGTAAGGAGTCCAACAATGTTAAGAGTATTTTTATGAGTCTGTCTTTTGGAAAGGAAATTTGATTATATTTAATATCAACACATTCCGAGATATTTAAACACATTGACAGATGCATTGGCGAATCATGTGTTAAATAGGTATTTGCAACATTTGTAAATTAAAAGCAATATTCGTTCATACATTGATCGAGATAAACCATAGACAAAAGCAGTAGTTTTTCATTAAAATAGAGTTTGTATAAAAGTGTGTTTTTACAAAATATGTCATCCGAGGACATAAGGCCTCATGGCCTTTTATTTTCTGAATATGCTGAGACCAAAAATCAAAATGTGGTCCTAGAAACTATAATAGCTAAGCATGATGATGCTCATGGTAACAAATGATAGCACGAGCAACTCGACGCAGAAAACGTCTGAGGGCCCTAGAACCCCAACTACATGTCTCTGATAGGCGCGAGGAATGTCATATGTCCTAGTCTCTAGGATATTCGAAGTCAACATCTCAAGGTGGTGTTCTAGCTCCGTCAAGATATCCTCTGCCTTTGGGTTCGCTGCCACAGCTGCTATAGGCTGCTCACCTCATCTATCAATTCGTCTCAGCCCAGATAGTTGTGTTGGGCCCACATCTACACATGCATTTCAGATAATTAGCCTTTGAAGACAAAAAACACATAAAAATTTAAAAATTTGGAAATATGTCAAAATGCAAAAATTATCACCTAGATCACCCCACTGAGTTCCGACTGGAAGTGGGATATCATGATCACCTCTGTAATCCATCTTGACATACGGAAAGTCTTCAATAGGAAAAATCTGCTGGCCTAACGAGTCAAATAACTCTACAGTATACCTCACCACAGGTCCATCACCTCCATAGCATGCCATCAGTGCAACCCATCTCATCATGCGTGGATCCTTGGGACCCCCATCATCTACTAGGATCTGCTGTGGCTGAAGAATAGAAATCCTCTCTAGGGAAAAATCAACAAGAATCACACCATAACCAAATTCTTCAGTTTGCCATTCTTGCATCTAGTCAACTAACCCTTCATGTTCGCCACCACTGCCTCGCACCAGTTGTACACCGTGCCCGTGTGGCTAAATGAAGGGCAACACTGCCACACAGTTTGCAAACAATGAAAGTAATTGTCCTTAGGGGCAAGAGCTCGATGGTTTGAATATCAATTCTCCCATCCTTGGGTGGTGCACCCCTGAAAAAGCATTGTAGATACCCATCGGTAGTATCTCCTCCCGTCCTTTGTCTGAATAGTGAAATATCAGCTCCCTGATGAGACAACCTAGTGAAGAAATAGATGTCATTGGCATCAATGGTAACACAATGATCGACGATCACAAAACATTGTTCCTGGACATTCTAGGTCCTTACCAGCCATGTCATTAGATATACATGAGCATTCATCCCAGGAATGAAATAGTATTTGAGGAGGCCACAAGTCTTTAGAGCCTTCATGGTGGTCGGATCTGCCAAAGCTTCCAAATCATTGGCTTCATGCTCTCTTTCCCTCCACTCCATTTTGAGTAATCAAATGACCTAGAATGACCATTTTAAAAGGATTAGAATAATTTTAGAAACCCATCTCATGTTTTTTTTGGCCCAAAACTTGTTTAAAAATAAACTCCCCCAACGCATGCACGACTGTCGTTTTATGGACAGGGCGCAACTGCGTGGATTTTTTAGTAAAATTCTACGCAGTCCGTGATTTTCCGTATGAAAAATTTTATCAGCCTGTGTGGGTCTGAATGAAAAGAAACAACGCAGGGCCGAGGGCGCATTTTTTAACATAATTTTGCCCCAAAAAATTAAATGAAAGCTTAAAATGAATTTTTAAATGGATGAAAAGCTAAGTTAAGGAGATATCTTCTACCTGGAAGAAGCGGTGTGTGATTTGGTCCACCAGTTAGCTCGGAATCAGTCCTGGACGTTTGGTGGTAAAAACTCCTTTCTCTACTCCCAAGTGGTGAAAATAATTTAACTTTCCCACTTTTATAAGTTTTTTGGAGCTAAAAAATATTATTTTTTATGTTTAAAATGTTTTAGGAGGGAAAATGACATTTTTTTAGCAGTTATGATGAGTTATTAAGTTTAAATGTGTAGGATAGGTTATGACAAGGATGAATCATTTTGACTATTTAGCAGACTTTTATCACTTTTCATGCTCTTAAAAAATTATGAGAAGGGAAATCATGGAGTCCTCTTTTAAGCCCTTTTCAAACTCTTTCAAAACGAAAAGATTGTCGAGTACTTGCTTGTTCGAACTCGTAAAAGTAAATGAACAACCGTCCATTCAGTATAAGTTTACCCCTTTTATAGACCGAGTTAGGACTATTTACGAAAAAGGTATACGTTGACCCAACATGGTCAATAGAGTTCTATCTTGTATTATTTTATCCTTTTTCAGACCTCAGAGACTAAAACTTACGAAAAAGAACCTGACAGAGCCTACTTATGTTTTTCTTCTCACTCTCTAAAACTGAAAAATGTCGAGCTTTACTTTGTCCGGGCTCGGTAAAATTTTATGGTAAAAGAATTGAATGAGTTTCCTTTTGTGTCTTTTTTAAAACTCTTAAAAGAAAATGAAACCGAGTTATTCCTTTACTGGACTCATAAAAACTAAATAGTATAGGGCCCGTTAAGCATGACAGGACCGAACTATTCCTTCTTAGGGTTCGTTAAAAATACTTCAATGGACTCATCCAAAGGATGAGCTTACAGTCCAAACATATGTTATGCTCCTCAAGCTTGTAAAAAATAAAGAGGTACTTGCTAGTAATAGTGGGGGGAAATTGGGAAAAGGTGTCCATTTTACATTTTCATTTTTTAAAAAGGTAGCAAGTCGCTCTTGAACATGGCACTCTGTCACACTCATGTCCAGATTGGGAAATCCACTTGTCTTACAGTTAATCGAACCTCATTGAAAGTCTTCATGGTTTTTGGTGTTATCATTAAGTCAAATGCTGCCAAGTCATTGTTGTGTCGTTATGTATTCAAGAGAAGTTCAACCTTAGTTCAAAACCCCTTTGCAAATTCTATGCCTTCAATTGCATCGGCCATCCTTGAGTCAGTCCTTGCAAACTATTTTAAAAAATTGACATTATGTTTTGTGTCATGGGCTTTCCTATGATGGGTCACTTCCTATCTACTTCAGTTCATTATCTAGGAAGTTGATTTTGAAACCTTCAATACCTTGAAGCCTACATGCGTTAGTGGTAGGTTTCTCACTTTCGACGATGGGTTATCACCATTGGCCTTCAATCAAATGATTCTATGAGTGTTCAACTTCAGATCACTTATTCACACTTCATAGATTGTATTGGATGTACCTTGAGAACCATTATCATTATTGGTGGTTTCTCTCCTGCTTGTTAACGGTTCACATCATTGGCCGGTAATCAAGTGGTTTCTGCCATGTTCGACTTCGAAACATTTACTTGCATGGTTAGATTCGTACTGTGGATTGAGAGATGGAGATCAAGACCCTGGATCTAGTTTCATCAATCCAGGTTGCGAGGAATTTTATATTCATGATTATGTAGACAAATGGTTACGTCCATGCTGTATCTACTATATATATGATTTGTCTTTCCATGTTTGTTCTTTGAATTCACTTTACTCTGATTATGGGAATGCCTACCTCAAAGATGATTTCTGATATATATTTGCATTGTAATTCTGGAATTTTCCCTACAGGTTTCCGACCATTCCCTCTGATCCGATCCTTGGAATGATAAAGCACTTCAATATTTTAAACTTATTTTACAAACTTCGCACTTTGGGGGGAATTTATTACATGTCAATTTGTTGCCATGACACTTGATCAATTTATGGGTCTTTTTACCATCTGTGAACATGTTTGAACCATCTCCCTCAGAAGTCAAACAACTCAAAATATCTTGAAGTAGATGAGAAATCCAGGGAAAATAGTTGTCACACCTTGTTAAGTTCCACATGCGTTGATTTTTCTAGAGTTTCCCATGCATTTTCTGCAATTAACTCTGAGAATAGTGTATATTTGCGCTCTATTTGCCACTCTAAACTCATGCAGGTGAATTCAAGAAAGCAAAAATAAAAGTATATTCTAGAAACATAGTTGGTTGAAGATTTCCCAGTTGAAAGCTTCTAGGTGACAACTATTCGAACTATAACCCTCAGATGATGCATCTTGATCCTTTTTCTTATGGTAACCTAATCCCTCAATGAAGGAGTCTCATCCTCCTCTTTTGGATTTGAAACTTCTTCCTCTTGGCCTATAAAATGACTAGAGGGTAGAGGGATTGAGGAGGTCAGAAACCAAAGAAGACAAACTTATGTTGTTGGTTTGAGATTGGAAAGCTTGTCATCTAAGGAGGATATTGAAGGCATTCAGGAGGGACTTCACAGCATCAAGGCATAGGTTGTAAGGCTCCTCTTAATCTTTGATTAATACAAATGAACACTTTCTCCCATTGATTTGTCTTATTGGAATAATGAATGGATTACAATTGTTTATAATGTTTATTAAGGCAAATTCAATTCCTAATCTCCTTTATCATTAGGTTAATTTTTTTGGATTATTATATTGCATGTGCTTTCGATCCTTTTATGGTCAATGTTTGCAGGTCTTATCAAGCATTGAAGAGCTATATCGAATCACAAGGGATCTTCATCGAGCATTTCGTGAAATAGGTAAGAGGCTCATCCATTAGCTTTAATTCTTATAATTCAAACAAGTTCAACTTAGGGAAAGGGTCAATTCAATTGTCTTACTTGTTTCTAGTTTTTGTCAAGGATCTAGGGAGATCACTCTTGTCTGCAAGAGGGATTTTTCCGATGTAACAATGACCTATCTAGGCACATCGATTTTGCATATTTACCAACCATGTCATAGTGTGACAAGATCACGATGACACAATGTGACAAGAGTGTCATAGTGTGACCTCCAGGTTGACATCAAGGCAAACACACTAGCCATAATGCCAACAAAAATCCTTATTGGTGCAGTATCCAGATCCACGACGATACACTCATCTTTGTACACCAGCAAATATTCCATTTTGAGCTTCCAGAACTAGAAACTTTGTCTGTTGAATTTCTTGATCTCTATATTTGAACTACTCACCATTTCCTTTTCACCACAATAATCACTTATGCATATATCCCACTATAATAGGGTTTACCATAGGCCAAAGTTAAACCCATTAGCTATGAAGGCATCCTCTTAAAGCCAAAACTTCTCTGATATGAAATGTAGGTTTTTACCTTGCAAAAAAAATTCCTACATAGATTCTCAATCAAACATAAAATATTTTATAGCAAACAAACACACTAAGACAAATATTTTATCTTGGAAATCCAAAACCAAGAGAACCTATTGGAAATCAGATCACTATTGAGAGTGTGGGGTGAATTAGTAGTGATAACACTTATAAATTTGAACTTCTTTTTGCCAGTTTACTGAATAAAAATACACATAAAACCATTAGTAGATATGAGCACACAATAACATGAAGAATCAACATATAAAAGACATAAAATATAACCATACACAAGAGACACAAGTATTTATGGTGGAAAATCTGAAGGGAAAAAAACCACCGTGTTGTTGTTGTGCTACTCTAATTATTTTATTAATTCTTCAAATATGGATTGCATCTTTTATCTAGCCACCACCCCTATAACAATTTAGCTAGCCACCACCAACAAGGATCCACTACACCTTTTGACAATTTTCTTGGCCACCACTAGCAACGAGACATTACCCTTGTCTTGGCAAGCCACAGATTACGAGAGGCCATAACCTCCTTAAAGTCTCTAGGGCCACTTTTCAAAATATTTCAAGCTAGATCACAATCATCAAAGCAACTCTCTCTACATCACAATTCAATAAATTAGCATTGACATATCTCCATATCAAGTCCTCTTTCAATCACACAATCATCTACAACTTTACCTCAACTTTGATCATTGCTACCTGCATATAACATTGTTTGGCACCTACACAACAAACTCTTATTACTTTTGATATTCAATATGCTCCTACAACCACATTGCTTCTCTCTTAATACCCTTTCAATGGCTCGCTCTCACCATTCATCCAACCAACATTCCTCAAGACATTTTGCTATAAATAATGTTTCTCCTTATCTTTTCAATTTTGATCACCTTCAAGATGAGGAGAAAACCATCTCAAATTATTTGAACATTTACCATGAGAAAAAAACCATAGTAGAAGGCCCTAGAATTGACGGGAAAATTTATCTACAAAGTCTAACAATTCTTGTTCCTTCGGAAAGTGCATTATAATGCACCCTAGAACATGAACCTCTTGCGTTATAATGATCTTTGGCCATTGATAAGTAGTGTTACCTATATTTCACCTCATATTTGAAGCCTTCTCCCATTAGTTTGTAGCTCAACTTTAGGATATGGACATGCAACTTTGAGAAACTGCAACAAACAAAGGAGATCATACATTAGACCAATACAAAGTGTAGAAATCATGATTATAGGGTTGGACACTGCTAAGCATTAGTTGACATCAATGGAAACACTATAATGGCAACAAAACCAATAAGAATTTTCATTTTTTTTTTAATCTTTACAATGTTACAATATAATATGCATATGTTGTAGCATTCATAAACCCCCAGTCCATTAATCCTACATTAGAATACAATTAGAGTTTTTTGTATTGTATCTACAAAACCATGGGAAAAACCACCATGTGCCTAAAAATCTCTAAAAATGAAAACTGCATGCTAAGAACCATGAAAAATTAATGCAATAAAATCACTAGGATGTGGTGCAGATAACTCGTGCAAATAATATAGCACATATTGAACAATCTCCCACCAATCCTTGACGTGGGGGACAACCTTGAGGAGCACAAAGGTAGTATTTTCTCTATTTAAAAAATTGAGGTAAAAAAAATACCCTTTAAGCAGTTTTAACCATTTTTCTAGAGCATTCACATGTATTTGTCCTTCAAATGTAGGAATATCAAAGCTAACTTGTACCTTGAAGGGATGATGCCTCCAAAAAGGCCATCTTATGAAGATGCATCAACCATTGGCAGCCATCGAAGGATCTGGGAAACATTATCCATCATCTCATCCCTTTATTGTACGATGACTTCCTTGAGCAATAGTTCAATATGATCTCTTGCTCTCTCGTCTTTCTTTTCTTCTACCATTGGAGGTCATGGGGACCATCAAGAACAATCTCGTAAAGGATCAAGTAGTTCAAGTCCCAATTCCTTATACCTTGACCTTATTGGGAACATGCATAGAGAAACAAATAACAAGCAGACTGCTTTGATACCACTGAGCCCAATTTATGAAGGGAATGAAATGAAATACATATTTATAACAAAAGCATAGAGATATAGTAAAACTTGACTTCTATTAATACATGGAATGTGTTAAAACTTAAAAAATGTAGAATGAAACAAACTTTCTTGGATGGTGCTAGTTTATCTATGAGAATGGTTACATACACTCACCGACACCCATTACAATGAGGATGAATGACCCTTTTTAACCTAAAGCAATAATGAGGAAACCCTAAACATCCAAAAAAATAACCCTAAAAGATGAAATGCCAAAACGTTTGTGGGCCCTAATGGGGTTAGTTGATACATCAACTTCTTGGGCTTGTAACTTGTGAATATGATCATTGTTTGGTGCACTCAATAGCCTATTGGAAATACGTACCTAAGTAGTACACATTTTGAATGGGCCCACTTTAATATCCTACACACCATCACATCAAAAAAACATTGTTTAAGGCCTCAAAACAACCCTAGAATTTTAAGACCTGAAAAACTATAGAAAAACTACCAATATGGGGAACTATGCTTTGAGCTAATGGAACAAGTCATTGGCCACCAATATCCACCTGGATTAGTTCCCCCTAGGAAGAAATGGTATCCATTGCATGGAGTGCCCTCATCAAATTGGTAAACTTCAACTAAACTTGGCCTTATTTGAGCCAGTTGCCTTGGTGCAGGAACTTCCTTGCTTTAACAATGCGATAAAGTTGAATATTTTCCTGGCAAGAGCCCTTAACCTATGTGTACATGATCTAATAAATAATTTCTTAATCCATTCAGTTGGGGTTGAGCTCTATTGGTGCCAACTGCTTTTCTCTCTCTATGTGTCCAATAATGGTGGAAGGTATTCACGAAGGAGGTCCACATTGAACATTGGGTGTAAGCCAAGGAAGAGGGGAATACTTAGCTCAAAATCATTGTCACCCACAATGTTGGTGATGATATAAGGTCCATAGCAAAGTGGAAGAAAATTTCGATGTTATTATGTAGGAATTCTTTTTACAAATGCAACCAAACCTTGTCTCCCACTTGAAATATATATGGCACATAGTGTTGATCATGGCACTGCTTGTACTTCGTATTATATTTTTGCAAAATATCACGGAATTTTTGGTAGATGTGCTAAATCTATTTAATGAATTTGGTGGCTTTGTCAGCCTCAGAGTGAGCATGGGAATATTCTTCTTATGTGCATGCAAGGGGCAGTGCTACATCAATAACACCCAATGGTTGAAGTCCTAGGCTCACCTAAAAGGGGATGTGGTCAGTTGAGCTATGGAGGGTTCTATAATGCTAAACATATGGGATACTTTCATCCCATGTGCATGGATATTTGAAGTTCTACATGTGTAAGATATGCACGATCATCTTGTTGATGGCCTTTGTTTGGCCATTAGTTTGGGGTGGAAGGCAGTGGATTTGGTGAGCTTGGTGTCCAACAATTACTAGAGGCTCAACCAAAATGTGCTTAGGAACCTACTATCCCAATTTAATATGATGGTATGTGGTATCCCAAAATTTACCCACAACTATTTGAATAAGATCTTGGTAATGACCTCTATTGTGATATTCTTCTTGCAAGCTATAATAATGGCCATCTTAGAAAATTCATCAACAACCATGAAGACACACGTATTTCCATGTTTGATTGAAGGAAGACCAAACATGTAGTCCATTGAGATGGATACCTAAGGCCTATCTGGAGTAGGAAAAGGGGCATATAAGCCTTGCTTCTTAACAACTAGTTTGGCAATGACACAAGAAGTGCAAGACCTAGTATACTTGCTGATATCCCGTCGAAGTTTCAGCCATTGGAAATACTTTTGTAGCATGGCCACTATCTTTTCCACAGCAAAATGTCCCACCATCCAAACGTAGTGAGCTTCCCAAATCAGCTTTGCACACTCACTTGAAGGAACACAGAGATAGCCCAAATGGCATAAGAATGCATCCTATAGATGGAAGTCACTGATAGTTGTGCCTATGCTCAACATTTTGTAGGTTATAATGAAGTCAGGATTACTCTCATAGAGTTTGGACCACCCAAAGGCATAAATTTTGTAGGAATGGAGAATCGTGGTTCGTGTTGCAACTGGAGGTTGACTGAGGTAATCAACTACGCAATCGGTGCTCCCAATCTTATATTTGATATTGACGTGAAACTGATTCAAGTAAGTGGACCACTTTTTGTGGCAGTTAAGTTGCAATTTTCCTTATGTTTGCATGAAATGTAAATTCCTATGATTAGTTTTGATTATTGTCTCCTTCTCGATAATGTAATGTTTCCATTGGTAGCAGACTTGTGCAATGTAATACATTTCTTTGTCACAAGTGGGGTAATTATAGATGACTTATGATAATGTCTCACTACTATAGTCCATAGAATGACCAAACTGAGTGAGAACTATGTCCACATCATAGTTTAAATCATCTACCTCAATCTCAAAAGGTTATTGTAGATCTAGTAAGGAGAGCACTGGGATTGAGCATAGCAGTGTTTCAGATCATCAAATATTTATGTTGTGACTTGCCCCACACAAATTTTTCTTTACCACCAACCTTGCTCACTAGGATGAGGGCCCATGTAATAGTGGGGAATCCAAACACAAACTTGCAATAGAAGTTGGAAAGGCTTAGAAACTTCAAAGCTTAATTACTATAGCTAGGGATCGGCAGTCATGAACGATCTAGATCAATTTACTTCAAGGATGTATTCATAATTGAATATAAAAAATCATGATAACCATAAGTGCATACATATCAAAGAAGAGGAAAAACATAGCCAAAGATGAAAACAAGATCACACACAACTTAATAACATAGTTCACCCAGTGTGGGCTACGTCTGTAGGCTCTGCTCAAAGTGGTGAGGCATTTCGCATTAATCGCTGTGAAATCAAAATATATACATTGGAAAAATTACACCTTATACATCCAATTTCGGGGATGGCCTGAAAATGCACTGCTCAAATGAAGAAACGGACTACATGGTTGAATTCTTGGAGAAAAATTGGGAAATTTGACTATAAACTTGGTCAAATTTTGTCAGTGTGACCCCTAGGGCTCTAGGGAATCTAAAGATTCCCCATAAAATATTCAAAGAAATATTCCCTGATTCCCCTCAGAATCTATGCCTACTACGTGGTGGTACGATGATCCAGATTGAAATAGGAACGCAACAAATTACATATATAACCATAAATACAAAGATGCAATAGAAACAACACTTCATTTCATTAATATCAAATACTGAAATATGCTTACAAACAAAATGGAAATAAGACTAGCTCGGGTGATGGTAGCTTATCTCTAAGAAGATATGTGGTAGCTACATGCCTCTGAACTACGTTCTAATGAGGCTCAAGGTCCTTTTTATTATTGAACAATAAGAGCAAACCCTAAATAACTAAAACCCTAACACGAGGAGATGTAACACCAAGGGTTTATGGGCTCCATTGGGGTGAGTTGGACAACCAACTTCCTGGGGTCGCGACTTGGTCATATTATCTCCGTTTGGCGTGCATGATAACCCATTGGAAAGATATCTCCAAGGACTACGACGAAAAAGATGATTTTAGGTAAAATATTGATGGCAGTAGATTGCCAAAAAAATGTCGTTTAGGGCCTCAAAATGGCTCTAAAATTTTAGGACCCGAAAAACTGCTAAAAATAGTAAACTGTGCTACAATTAAGGAAACTGAAAAACTGAAAGAAACAATGGTGGGGGTCCAAGTGGAATTGGTAGGTCGATGCCAATATCCACCTAGATCATTCCTCCCCCCTTAGGAAGCAATGGTCCCCATTGCGTTGAGTTCCTCCATGAGATGAGGAAACTTCCGCTGAACTTGGTCCCTGGTGAGCCACTTGCCCTGGTGAAGGAGTTGGCATGCTTTGACAACTCAATACAGTTGGATCTTTTGTTGGTGAGTGTTATTGATCTGTGTGTCCATGATTCGATCAGTTGTGGCTTGCTCCATGAAATCTGGATTTAACTCTGTAGGTGTGAGTTGTTCTGTAATGTCTTATGTGTCCAACAATGGTGGGAAGTATGGTCGAAGGCAGTCCACATTGAACATTGGGTGCAGGCCAAGGAATGGGGGAAATGCTGAGCTCAAATGCATTGTCTCTCACAGCCTTGGTAATGGTGTAAGGACCATATTGGAGTGGTTCGAGTTTACGATAGGCTCCGGTAAGGCATTCCTTCTGCAAATGCAACCAGACTTTGTCACCCACATGAAACTTGTGTGGCACCGATGTTGATCATGTCACTGCTTGTACTTGGCATTTGATTTCTCCAGAATGTCATGGACCTACTGGTAGATATGTTAGATGTGTTCAATGAAGCTGCTTGCCTTATCGACTTCCAACTTGACATGAGCTGAATCTGCCTGAGTAGTGCAAACGGTATCGCCACATCAATGGGACATAGTGGCTAGAACCCCAAGCCCACCTGAAAAGGGCTGTGGCTAGTAAATCTATGGAGAGCTCGGCTATAGCTGTGCTAGACATAGGGAAGGCTCTCATCCCATGTGCGTGGATGCTTTGAGTTGTACATGTGCAGAATGTGTACGATCATCGTGTTAACGACCTCTGTCTGGCCATCAGTTTGGGGATGGAAAGTTGTGGACTTAATGAGCTTGTTGTCCAGTATTTACCAGAGACTGGACCAAAATGTACTGAGGAACCTTCTGTCCTGATCTAATATGATAGACTGTGGGATACCGAAGTGTACCCACACTCGTTCAAAGAAGAGTTTAGCAGTGGCTTCTACTGTGATATTCTTCTTGCAGGCTGCCATAATGGCCATCTTTGAGAATCTGTTGACAACCACAAAACCAAAGGAATTTCCATGCTTAGTAGAAGGAAGGCATGGCATGTAATCCATGGAGATGGATTCCCAAGGTCGACTAGGGGTAGGCAGCGGAATATAGAGGCCTTGCTTCTTGATGGTCGGTTTGGCAATGATGCAGGCAGTGTAGGATTTGATGTACTTCTTGACATCTTGTTGAAGATTCAGCCAGTAGAAATACTTCTTAAGGACTGCCACTATTTTCTCGATGCCGAAATGCCTAGTGGATCGACTGTAGTGCGCTTCGCAAATCATCTTGGCTCGCTCGCTTGAAGGAACACAAAGGTGTCACAGGTGGCATAGTAGGGCATCCTGGAGGTGAAAATATGGAAGTTGTTGACCCTCTAAGAGAATTTGGTATGTGTGGTTGAACTCTTGGTCACTTTTGTAGAGAAGTGGCGAATGAGAAGTCTCGTGCCCACAAGAGTTGAGCATGGTGGTTAACGCCATGACCGGTGGTCAGTTGAGGCAATCTGTAGCATTATTGGTTCTACCCTTCTTATACTTGATATTTAAATGGAACTGCTGCAGATATGCGGACCACTTTTGATGGCGATCATTCTGAAACTTCCCTTGCATCTGTATGAGCTGTAGGGGTTGGTGGTCTGTGTGGATGACCGTTTCCTTCCCCAAAATGTAATGCTTCTATTGTTGGCAAACCTACACAATGGAATACATCTCTTTGTCATAAGTGGGATACTTTCGAACTGTGTCTGAAAGTGTCTCACTATGATATGCCACTGGTTGCCCTTGTTGAGTAAGGACTGCCCCAATAGCATAGTCAGAGGCATCTGTCTCAATCACAAATGGTTGTTGCAAGTCTGGTAAAGAAAGCACTAGTGTAGAGTAGAGGTGATGTTTCAACTCTACGAACGCCTTCTATTGAGATTCAGACTAAAATAATTTTTCTTTCGCTCCTCCCTTAGTGTCTTGACTCAAGGGCCAAGTGATATGAGAGAATCCCAACACAAACCTTGGGTAGAAATTGGCAAGACCCAGAAAGATACAGAGCTCTGTCAGAGTGGTTGGGGATGGGAAATCCCAAATGACTTGGAGCTTGGCTAGATCCACATGCACCCCTCATCCATCAATAATGTATCCCAGATACTAAACCTGGGTCATGCTAAAAGTGCATTTCTCCAAAATGGCACACAACTTGTGTTGCTACAGTGTTTGGAGAACCTGTCGGATGTGGTGGAGGTGCTCTTCCCAACTCTGGTTGAAGATCAAGATCTCATCCAAGTACACCACTACAAATGAGTTGGTGAATGGTTGCAAGATGTCATCCATTAGCCTCATGAAGGTTGCAGGAGCATTCGTCAACCCAAAAGGCATAACCAACCATTCGAAAAAGCCCTCCTTGGCTTTGAAGGCAGTCTTCCACACATCGGAGGGTTCGATTGGTACCTGGTGATAGATGAACTTCAAGTCGATCTTGCTGAAATATTTTTCCCCCATCAGTTGGTCCAGAAGGTCATTAATCCGTGGGATTAGGTACTTATTCCGGATAGTGATCTTGTTCAGAGCCCGGTAGTCAATACAGAGTCTCCAAGTCCCATCTTTCTTCTGTACCAACACGATCAGGCTCCCACAGGGCGATGAACTCAGACGGATGTGACCTTTCTGAAGCAGCTCCTAAATTTGCCTCTTTATTTCGTCATTCTCTAGAACAGAGCATCGATAGATTGGTCCATTAGACAGTGGCACACCTAGGGTCAGATCGATGGAGTGCTTGACCTGACAGTGCAAAGGCACCCCTGTGGGGGAGGTGAAGATGTCCCCGTACTCCTCCACGACCTTTTCCATCTATTGTTGCCGTGCAGAGGGGCCCTATCTGGAGGTTGTGGCCACTGTCTTCTTCTTTCCCTGAGGGCGTATCATTAAGAAAACAAATTTCCCAGTTTTGGAAATGAGCTTACTGCATTGTTTTGCAGTAACCAAAGAGATGGCAGTAGGCGGTGCTACCTCCGGTATCTTGTACAAATTATTTCCCAAAGTAACAATAACAACACGAGGCCTTGACTCATACACAGCATGTCATTTCCATAAGTATGGTTGGCCTAATAATACATCACAAACATCAAGGGGAGCAACGTCACATAATACCTAATCTGTGAAGGGCTTGATGTTGTATGGAAGGCGACACTGTTGGCTCACGCGAAGATCCCGTCCTTGGTGAAGCCACCTGATGGTGTATGGCTATGGATGTGTTGTGGTTGGTAAGCCCAACCACTTCATGACCTCTACCGAAATGAGGTTATTTTGGCTCCCGCTGTTGACAATGAACTGTAGCAGGGAACCCTTTACCCACATTTGGGAGTGGAAGAGGCACTCCTCCTCCTCTGGATCTTCGAGTTCCTCCTTATGGATCTTCATGGTGGAAATGGTGGCGTTGGGCTTCACATCAATAATCTTCTTCCCTTTGTAATTCCCCTTGTCGGGTTTTGACTTAGAGTCGTAACATGCATCTGATTCTGAAGCCTTTAGCTCGACCACCAGTGACTGCTTGGCCCGACACTCACTTGTGTTGTGAGTGATCTCTTATGGAACTCACATCACTTTCCCGTGTCCTTCTTTGGCTTCGTGGCGTTGTTCTTTGCTTGCAGCTTTGGTGGGTTATCCTAGGCCGCCCCGCCTTGGCTTTGTCCTTTGTTATGCAGTCTAGGGGCATCTTTCCCTTGCTTCAAATTCACAGATCCAAAGTCTCGCTTCTTCTGTTTAAACTTTTCCTTGATCTTGACAACATATCGGTATGTTGTGCCGACTAAGGAGATGTCCAAGAATTCCATCTCATCCTGGATGTAACTGTGCAGGCAGTCGAGGTACTTGAGAACCAAATGTTTCTCAGAATCCTTGATACCTAACTTCATGCGAAGGGTATGAAAAACATTGGTAAACTCCAACACATCTTGGTCCCTTACCTGTTGTAGCATTGTCCACTTTACGTATTTATCCTCATAGCTACTGACATGGTAGTACTGTTCCTTGATGGCATCCCAAAACAAGTTCCAAGTGGGTGCGACTAAAAACAGTGAGTTCGTACTTTCATCCTTCTGCTTACAGTAGGTTTCCCACCAGTCCTTGACATGGGGGGCTGCTTTGAGAAGTGAAAAGGTGATCTTTTCTCGGCTGGAAAAATCTTGAATGGAAAAATATCCTTCTAGCAGATTTAACCATTTATCTACAACGTCTTCCTCTATCTGACCCTCAAATATGAGAATGTTAAAGTTAACTTGTACCTTAAAGGGTGTGGTGCTTCCAGAGTAGCTGCCGTAAGTAGATGCATTGCCCCTGGGTAGCCATTGAAGGATTTGGGCAAAGTTGTCCATCATCGCGTTCCTTTGTTGCTCGAGGGCTTCCTCGAGCAAGATTTTGATAGGATCTCCTTCCCCCTTGTCTTTCTTTTCATTCGCCATGGGAGGCCGTCGGGATTTACGAGGCTGGTCTTGCAAAGGTTCAACCAGTTCAAGCTCTAACTCCTTATATCCCGACCTTGCTGGGGACATGCAAAGAAAAACAAAGAAAGAGCAGATCTCTCTGCTACCATTGACCTGGATTTAAACAGGTACGCAACAAATTACATATATAACCATAAATACAAAGATGCAGTATAAATAACACTTCATTTCATTAATATCAAGTACTGAAATATGCTTACAAACAGAATAGAAATAACGCTAGCTCAGGCGATGGTAGTTTATCTCTGAGAAGAGATGTGGCGGCTACATGCCTCTAAATTACGTTCCAATGAGGCTCAAGGGCCTTTTTATTATTGAACAATAAGAGAAAACCCTAAACCAAGGAGATGTAACACAAAGAGTTTATGGGCCCCGTTGGGGTGAGTTGGGCAACCAACTTCTCGGGGTCGCGACTTGGTCATATTATCTCCATTTGACGCGCATGATAACCTGTTGGAAAGATCTCTCTGAGGACTATGATGAAAAAGATGATTTTAGATAGCAAATAACTGGTGGTAGATTACCAAAAAAACATTGTTTAGGGCCTCAAAATGGCTCTAGAAGTTTAGGACCCGAAAAACTGCTAAAAATAGTAAACAATGCTACAATTAAGGAAACTAAAAAACTGAAATAAACAATGGTGGGGGTCGAAGTGGAATTGACAGGTGGCCACCAATATCCACCTGGATCATATGATGCCTTATTCCTTGGCTCGACTTCTCTCCCGCTTAGCGTGTGTCCTTCCTTCCTTTGCTCGATAGTCAAGTGAGTTTATATGGTGGTTGGCCCGCTTTGGTTTCAATGACCAAGTGGCAGTTAGATTGGTAAGTCATTGAACTAGAAGCCTCGGGTTCAAACCCCATCCTGAGTGTTGAATTATTGTTTGTGTTGTATTTTTGGCGCCGCCAGTGTACTAGCCGACGACTGTGCCGGGTAGGTTCGATTCCCGCCAATGTCACATAGAGTCAGTCGTTGGTTGGTTCGATATATATATATATATATATATATATATATATTATATATATTATATATATATATTATATATATATATATATATATATATACATATATATAGTTTGACCGAGGGTCAGTGGGTCTTCTGGTTGGGTGGCTTGCCGACCAGTTTATTATTTTTTTATTATATTTGAATTTAGCCTACCAAAACGGTCATTGGGATTTTAGGAGTTACTAGACAAATTAAGTAAGCAAAAACTTTACCCTTTTTGTCGCTGTAAAGTGTCAAAATGTCACTCGGTTAGCACAAAATTTGGCTGCCAACTAGGCACCACGTGGCACATTTTGATTGGTCTGTACTACCAACTAGGATGCTGATTGTACTACTCATGTCATCATACGTACCATTAACTTCATCTACCACGTGTTTCCTCTAATTGGCCCATTTGCTAATCGCACTACCACATCATCACGTTGATGTCACTATCCATACTACTGTCATCATCTGCCACATGGCAGTTTGTGAGTCCCGCCTGCAAAAATTTTAGTGGTTTGTCGAAAACTTAGTGGACCATAATTTTATCATACGACGTCAGATAGGTTTCTTTGAGTTTTTAGGACTTTGAAAATTTGGCCTTTTAGGATACTCCTTGATTATTCTTCCCCACTAATGAGATTTTGGGCCTCCAAAATCCTTATCAATCAACTAGAAAGTGACAGAATTTCTCCATTACTTTATTCTTTTAAATCCAATGAGACTTAATTGGATGCATACCCTTGAAACTAATATGAGGGTAATCCACGTCTCCCTATTGTGAAGTCCTAGTCCTACTATCAAGAATGATGTCTTTAGGTAATTTTTCCAAGTACTTTGGTGCACTGAAGGAACCTGTCCAACCTCCTCTGTGTCCATGATCAAAGGAGGCTCATAGAGCTTCAAGTTTTCAACATTCACCACAGAATGCATCTGCATGTATGATGGCAAGTCAAGGCAAAAAGCATTGTCTCCAATCTTCTCCAAGATGGTTAAAGGACCATAACGAATTGGTCCTAATTTCTTGCCTTCCCATTTCATTATGTCGTTTTTTGATATGGAGCCACCCTGTCTCCAACCTGGAATTGGTTATAAACTCTGTGCTTGTCATGTTGAGCCTTTTATTGAGCTTGAATTTTCTCTAATTATTCCTGCAATGCCTAGTGAATCATTTTGATTCGTTGAATGAAATTTCGTGCTTTTTCTCGGTCACTTTGTTCACTAGAATCTTCATCCTTCCTAAAGACCATGTCTAAGGTATCTTTTGGCAAGTATCCAAAACATGTCTTGAACAGTGAGCTATTGGTGGATGAATGCATGGCCACGTTGTATGCAAGTTGCATATAAGGAAGCTGCTCATCCCACAACTTGGGATGCTTGGCATAATATCCTTGAAGAAATTGAACCACTGTGTGGTTGAAAACCTCTATTTTTCCAGCGGTCTGTGGATGAAATATCGTGCTTCTCTTCAGTTTGGTGTCTGTCATTCTCCACAAACTTGTCCAAAACTCCCCAAGGAATCCCGAGTCCCAATCAGATACAATGGATGCAGGCAGCCCAAAGTGGATCCACACATACTAAAAGAAGAGTTGAGTAGTCTGCTATGCATTTATCTGCTTCTTACATGGTATTAAGATACACATCTTACTAAATCGATTCACTACGACATACAAATAGTCATGACCTTTCCTATACATAGGCAAACCACCGAAAAAATCCATATACACTTTCCCAAGGATGACAAGGAATAGGGAGTGGTGTGTAGAGCCCCAGTTTTCTATTAGTGGGATTAAAAACTAAACACATCACACATCTCTTTACATATTTTGATACAATTTCTGTCATGTGAGGCCAACAAAAAACCCCTGCAAATGATACAAAGTTTTCCCTACACAAAAATGACCCAATGCAAGAGAAGTATGTGCTTCTCCGATTACATGGATTCTTTCTTCGGTGGGAAAAAAAGTTTTCCAAGATGGTACAAAAGTTTGCCCTGCAAATGGTAATTGTATACTTGTGATCCATGGGTTAGCTTCTCATAAATCTCCTTGATATCTTCATCAATAACATACTATTCAACATAACATTCATGAGGAAAAGAATCATTTTGAAAAATAACAGATGCAAAAAGAGGAGGTCGAGAGAGCATATCTGCTACTTTGTTGCTAGTGCCCTTTTTGTATTTGATTACCAAGTGAAACTGCTGAAGAAATCCCATCCACCTGAATTGTCGTGCTTGCTACAACTTGGTTTGCGATTGGAGGTACTACAAGGGTTGGTGATTTGTATGAATGATTGTCTCCTTACTAATCAAATAGTGTTTTCGCTTCTTCACGCTTTGCACCAAAGCATACAACTCCTTGTCATAAGTTGGATAATTCACAATATCTTGGGAGAAAGTCTCCGACTGGTAACATATAGGTTTTTTCTACTACATCAACACTACACCCATGGCATAAACACTGGCATTTGTTTCAATTTCAAAAGGATGTTGGAGGTCAGGCAAAGCCAAAACTGTTGCGGTACTAATCTTCTCTTTTAGGGTATCGAAAGCCTTCTATTTATTTCCTCCCAAATGAGGTTTTCTTCGCTCTCGACAAAGCGTGCAAGGGGTATGCTATGATGGAGAAATTGGAAATGAACCTCCTTCAATACTGCATTGCACCCAAAAAGTTACGAACCTCTGTAACATTGGTAGGCTTAGGCCACTTAACAATCACATCAACTTTTGAAGGGTCTATTTTCAACTGTCCTCCTCCAACAATATGACCTAATTAGACCAAAGAAGTATTACCAAATTCACACTTGGACATTTTTATGTAAATTTTTTCTTTTTGCAAAACATCAAACATCATCTTAGCATGTTTCACATGCTCTTCCTGATCTCTACTGAAAACAAGTTATCATCAATATACACAAGCACAAAATCATCAAGAAAATATATGAAAATATCATTCATCACCCTCATAAATGTGGCCGGAGCATTGCAGAGTCTGAATGGCATAACCAACCACTCGAACAAACCTTGTTTTTTCTTGAATGCAGTCTTCCACACAACATATTATGTAATTCTAACTTGATGATAGCCACTGCGCATATCCAATTTGATGAAATAAACAACATTTTTTAATTGGTATAATAATCATCAATGCGAGGGAGAGGGTAGCGTTTTTCACTGTAATCTTGTTGAGTACTCTATAGTCCACACACATCATCCATGTGCTGTCCTTCTTTGGCACCAACACTATGGGTGAACCACATGGAGAAGAGTTAGGTCTTATGACCCCTTGGTTCAACACTTCCTGCACTTGCTTCTTGATCTCCTCCATTTCGATGGTTGACAACCTGTACATACCCAAATTAGGTAAAGGAACATCCAATTTGAGATGAATTTCATGTTGGATCTCTCGTTTAGGAGGAAACTTACTTGGTTCCTGAAAAACTCCACCATAGTTAGAAACAATTTCATATAATCATTTCTTGTGAGCGTGATCACAACCTTGGAAAGCTTTAGATCCTTCTGAATCCTTTGCTCTCACAACCATGAGCATGCAACCTTTGCTGGAGTTAGTAAATCTCTTCATTTGACCTACATTAATAAGATTTGCACTGATCTTCACACGATGAGCCTTGACAATATACTCCACCTCATCTTTCATGAGATGGTATTTGTTTTCATGTCAGAATAAAATTACTTGCCTGCCATACAAATATGGAATTCACAACACAATGCCACATATATCCAAAGGTACAACATCCAGATCAAACTCATCTATAAATTTTGATGCAATCACAAACCTAAACCTGCATTGCTTGGTTGCATGTAATTTTGATTTGTCACATACCCAGCCAAGAGGGTAGGGTTTTGGATGAGGCTTCGTCTCTAACCCTAAATTTTTAACAATGGATTTTGAAATCAAGATTACTTGAGAGCCCAGGTCAAATAAGGTTTTCACTTTAGTATGTTTCGCCAAAACCCTAATGTGGAACAATTTACTCTTTTGTTCATCAACAAGAGACTCATTTGAATAACTTGAACTTGCATGAATTTCAGCATTTGCATTAACATGAAGATAATTGTTACCTTGTATGCCCTCTGCTGTGGTTTGTGTCTCGTCACCAGAGTTAGATCCAAGGTCCTGTTGCATAGTTTCCACAAATTTTTTCTTCCCCTTTCCACCAATCTTTGGCTTCAATTATGGATGTAACTTCCAACAATGTTCATCATCATGGCCTTCCTTTTTTCAATGTGTATAAAATGGCTTTCCTCCTTCTTCTTTCATGGTTGCAGTTGCCTTCTTGTACATTCCCTTTCGTTTCCTTTGAATTTTCCATTATGATGTTTGGATGATGATTTCTTGGGATGATCCTCCTTCTCATCTTTATCCTTTCTTTCAAGATGGATGGGATTCACATTGGCTGCATCAATAGTAGTAGGCTTAAACAATGCCTAATATAACTATGTAATGCACCAATATACTTTGTTACAGTCTTAGGCGAATCTACTGGAATGCCCAAGTTTAAAGCTTGTTTCCTAAATTCTTCCATGAAATTTTTGCACACTTTGCCCCTTGCCTTACCTCAAATATTTCCATTCCATCAAAGCCTTTTCCTAATAGCCCAAAGGATAGAATTGACCTTTCAATGCAGAAAAAAAAAATCAGACCAAGAGGAAAGGAGTTTACCCAAATGTCTACTACCTTTCTAAATATTGCTCTCCCACCAGACGAGAGCAACACCTCTTAGTCAAAGAGTTGTTAACCGGATCTTGGCCTCATCTTCTTCGATCTACTGAATCCAACAATATAGTTCAATATGTCTGATCCAATTATTTAACTTCTCTGCACTACATTCTTTGTTATACATGGGAAAATCAAACTTTACATCTAGCTTAAAAAAAGGATTTTTAGAAGCATTCCTATGTTTCTTGTTAGAATGATGAAAAGGGGAAGAAGAAGAGATTTCACTGGTAGAGGGAGATGGGGGTTTAGGAGGCTCTCCTACATCTCCTTGATTTATTGAAGCATGATCTTCTGCTAGTTCTTTCTTCTTCTCCTTTACCATTGTCTTCTCATATTCTGTAAATAATTTATCAACTTTGTTGGCCATGGTGTAAAACGTTTTGTGAAAATATTACATTTCCTCCAAATGAGCATCATGATCTACCATCTTCCTTCTTGTGTTGCATACCCTACTTCTGGATCAAAGGACTTAATTTTACCTTCACCCTTTTAGAGCCTGTTCCTAAATAACATTCACTCATGCAATTCACATCAAGAAGACCTTCTCTGATACCAAACTTGATCCAAATCAGTTTTCTTCAAGGATGTATTTAGAATTGCATATAAAAAAAATGATAACCATAAGTGCATACACATCAAAGAAGAGGAAAAACATAGGCAACCATGAAAACAAGAGCACACACAACTTGATGACGGAGTTCACCCAATGTGGGCTACGTCTTCGGGCCCTACTCAAAGTGGGGAGGCCTTTTGCATTAATCTTGGTGAAATCAAAATGCATATATGGAAAAAAGTACACCTTATACCTCCAATTCCGGGGATGGATTCTAAAAGCACTAATTGAATGAAGAAACAGACTGTACGATTGAATTCTTGGTGGAAAATCGTGAAATTTGACTATAAACTTGGCCAAATTATGTCACTGTGATCCCTGGGGCTCTAGTGAATCTAAATATTCCCTATAAGATTTGAATATTTCTTGATTCCCCTCTGAATCTGTGCCCACCACATGACCATTTTCCATCTGGTTCCCTGGCTTGGCCACTCTCCCACTTGGTTCATGTCCTTCCTCCCTTTGCTTGATAGCTGGGCAAGTTTATATGATGGTTGGCCCACTTTGGTTTCAACGACCAAGTGGCAGCCATATTAGTAAGCCATTGAACTAGTAGCCCGGAGGCCTCGGGATCAAACCCCATCTTAGGCATTGAATTTTTGTTTCTGTTGTATTTTTGGCTTCACCAGCGAGTTAAACTCCCGTTGGTGTAAGATAAAGTCAGTCGTTGGTCACTAGCATCACATAGAATCGGTCGTTGACCATTTCAATATATACATACACTACACATACACATACACACACACATACATACATACATACATGCATGCATGCATGCATGCATCCGTACATACGTACGTACGTACATACATACATACATGCATGCATGCATGCATGCGTGTGCGTGCATGCATGCATGCATGCATGCATACATACATAGATACATATATACATATATACATATATACATATATACATATATACATATATACATATATACATATATATATATATATATATATATATATATATATATATATATATATAATATATATATATATATATATATATATATATATATATATATATATATATATTATAACCTGGGGTGGTGGGTTTGTCGCTTGGGTAAGCCCTCTCACTCAGTTTATTTATTTTTTATTATAATTAGATTTAGCCTGCCAAAATGGTTGCTGAGATTTTAAGGCTTACTGTACAAATTAAGTAGGTTACAATTTCACCCTTTCCACTGCTATGAAGTGTCAAAATATCGCTCAATTAACAGAAAATCTAGCTGCCAACTAGGCACCATGTGGCACATTTTGATTAGTCTATTTTTCCAATTGGGTTATTGACTGTACTATTGACGCCATCGTCCATATGGTTGACGTTATTTTCCATGTGTCGCCCTCTGAATGGACCATATCTTGACCATACTTCCACATCATCATGTTGATGTCAGCATCTGTACTACTGACGTCAGCTTCCATGTGGCAGTCTGTGGGTCCGACATCCAAAAAATTTAGTTGTTTGTCAAAAACTTCAGCGGGCCATAACTTTCGCATACGGTTTCAGATTGAGGTACCTCATGTCGTTGGATTTAGAACGACAAGCTCTTCAATTTGAGATGGGTTTCACTCAGCTTTAAAGACATAAAAATTTTGGCCTTTTAGGATCCTCCAAGTTCAATGAATGACCTGAATATTGGTTGGATCCACATGCACACCATGCTCATGAATAATGTATCGTAGGTATTGGACCTTTTTTATGTTGAAGGAGCATTTTTTAAAGTTAGCATATAGCTTTTACTGCCACAAAGTGTGAAGGACCTACTGTATATGCTAGAAGCTTCCTACTAAACTCTTGTTGAATATGAGGATATCATCTAAATATGCCACCACAAAAGAATTAGTCAAAGGCCATAAGATATCATTCATCAACCTCCTGAAAGTTGCTAGGGATTTTTCAAACCAAAGGGCATGATCAACAATTCAAAAATACCTTATTTAGACTTCAAAGTAATATTCCATATGTTAATTTATTATATTGGAACCTGGTGGTAGGTAAACTTCAGATCAATCTTACTAAAGTAATTGGCACCCTTGAGTTGGACAAGAAGGTCGCCAATTTGGGGAATTGTGTACCGGTTCCTGACACTGATCTCATTCACGGTCCTGTAATCAATGTAGAGTTGCCATGTCTCGTATTTCTTGTGCACGAGTACAATTGGGCTTCGACAAGGTGAGGAGTTTGGTTAGATGTTCCCTTTTTAGATAGTCTCTTGGATATGGTGCTTGATTTCTTCATTTTCCAAAGGTAGCAATGATATATTGGCCCTAAGGGTATAAGTGCACTAGTGGTCAAATTGATTGAATGCTTGACCTAACATTACAGCGGTACCTTAGTGGGTGAGGTGTAGATGTCTTTGTATTATTCTAATACCTTGTCCACTAACTTCTATTGCATGGAGAGGCCCTGTGTGGAGGCCATGTGTAAGGAAATTTAATTTTTTAAATTCATGAACATTAAATTATCGACCAAGAGTTTGTAAATCGATGAGGTATCAGAAAAATATATGCAGTGTTAAGTGTAGCTGGTCTTTATACTAAGATAAATACACAAGCAATCGACTTAATGAACACTTCCAAGGGTCAAGTCAAGCATGAAATTATCTTTTGCATGTTAAACAATTACATTCCTTACCATTGAAATTATTTCAATACAATAAATTCCAACATCATAAGTATTTTCAAAAGGCTTAACTATCTCCTTTAGTTCAATTAAGAAGAAGAAACAAAACACATAACACAAAGGAAAAGCTTACTTAGGAATTACAAGTTTGAGTCCTATATCTTTTTAGCTACATACTAGATCCTTCGGGTTAATAACTCCACAACAACACAAAGCCTTGAAATAAACTCAACACTTTATCATCAAAGAATTAAATACTAATAAAATAAGTAGCCAAAACAAAAATTTATTTAACACATGCATTCTTTAAAACGAAATCTATTTGAATATAAACCTACTTACTAACTCTAAAAGTGCATCCCAAGACAAGGGGCTGTCTTGGCTAGGAGCACTGTGGGAAGATAAAAGCTCATGAGATAATTAACAACTGAGTACTTTCATTAACAAGTCTTGAATTACATAATACAATACATGAGGTTGAGCCCTTTAATCTATTTTACAAAATATACTTCCTTTCTATCTCTTGTGCATAACCTTTTTTCTTTTCTTTTTTGAATTCCCCCTTTTTTATATAAGAGTTTTTGAACATTACAATTCAAACCATTGATCTTGAGTTCATGTTTATCTACTTAACTACAAATATAAAGACAGATACCTATTTACAATGAGGACAACATAAGATATTTAAATCATAACCATGAGATCTCATTAAGTCATTATGATTTCATCACTGAAAGCATGAGATTGTGACCAAGA
This sequence comes from Pinus taeda, assembly GCA_000404065.3. Classification (NCBI taxonomy): domain Eukaryota; kingdom Viridiplantae; phylum Streptophyta; class Pinopsida; order Pinales; family Pinaceae; genus Pinus; species Pinus taeda. The sequence goes on from APFE030496151.1 coordinate 285,187, forward strand.
ATAATTTGTGCAATATTAAGTAAACAATTATGTGGAGATCATGGCCTGAGAACCACATGGACTTTGGGAAATCCATGTACAAATATTGTAAATAAAAACTCGGATCCTTATATGTGCTTGTTTAGAGCGAGGTCATCTAAACCAATGATTGTGCCATTGGTGATCACCTACAAGAAACTTGGTAACTAAAAGCATGTGGAGACAACTTGTGCAACTACTGGAATACCTGTAGCGAATTCTGGTAACTAGAGTGATATCTTTATATTCTTGCAAAGTGCATAGGAACTATGAAACCTATAGATAATTAGATAAGACAAATCACATTCAAAATGTATCCTAAATAATGGGGAACCATGCTTAAATATAACCAATTACCTTGTTTGACTTCAATAATTCTCAAACCATGAAAATGATAGGTGTAATGAAAAAAGTAAGGAAAATGATAGCAAAAATGGGGTAGGAGGAGCAAAAAGGGACTATCTGATACATGCAAAATGGGTCAAAATTGAAACCCAACATCTCTCCCACACCCAGAATATTTCATTTCCTCATGCAAACATTTGGTATCTGAAACATAGATCAACATATTAAGTCTCGATGACTTTCCTTCCATTTCTTTTTGCTTCTGGAGGAAAAGTTTGAGTTTCAATCTCTTGTAGTTGTTTGCTAGTTTTCTCAATTTCATCGACTATTTCTTACCTCTTATAGTCAAAAATTCATTCCTAGAGGCCACTTGGTCTTTGGATTTTCTCAACAAAATGATTAATTCCTTGAGAACTTGATTTTCTTGTTTTATGTGCCTATCCAATACCTAATATTCTTTAATATGTTGCTTAAGCTTTCTTATCTTCTTGCCCTTCTTTTTCTTCTATTGTGTGACCTCAAGAAAGTTAGTCAATAGTATGTCCTAACTTTGTTCAGGCTCATTTAGCTCACTTTCATTCAAGTTGAGTTGGCTCTGTTTATTTCTCAAGAACATAAATAAGTATTCTTAACTCACTCTTCTCCATAGGATAATAGGTAGGCCTTTCAATATTTACTCCTTTCACAGGAACAAAAATAGGTATCTCTGGCTCATATCCTTTTTCAAGAATATTCTTGAAAAAATATTGCATCCATGATATTATAGACATGCTTTTAACAATAGGCACCTCATCTTCATCTTCTATCGCTTGCTTAGATTCATTACAATATTGTCTAGTTCTACTATAAGTGGCCATGGTAGGAGTTGTCTCTAGTACTTCCATCAATGATGTCATATAGTTCTCTTCGTCTCTTAAATATTTTTCTTACTAGAGCTAAAATTCACCTTTGTGGGAGGCTTATTCTTGATGTGGACAATCTTATCCCGAACAAGAGTGTTTTCAATGTTTATGGAGGAATTCTTTTTCTTCTTAATAAAGGTTTCTTGTACTTTTATAGAGGGTTTCTCTTTCTTCTTTTGGGCAAGGGTTTCTCTGGAGGATTCTTATTTTTCTTAATAGGGGTCTATTATGCTTCTGTTGAGGGTTTCTCTATCTTCTTTTGGACGTGGGTTTGTCTATAATATTTATTCTTTTCTTAACACAAGTCTCTTCTACTTTTGTAGAGGGTTTCTCTTTATTTTTATTGACAAGGGTCATTAGCCTCTGAATGAGATCCTCCCTTATTTCAATAATTTGATATGTATGAGAATGTTCCCCTCTCGTGCCATATTTTTATCATTTAATGGGAGAGGATCTATTCTACCTAAGTAAATCCTCCATCTAATGGGGTATCAGAGATCCTACTAAGGGGTGTTTCTTGAACCCTTCCCAAAAAAGAAAATGATTACATGTTTGGCCCTTCTTTCTTAACTCCTCTTCTAATAGTATTTTAATCATCCCATAATAAAATAAATATTCTCTGCATGTTTTGGTTGGGCTTGTACATTCTTGGCCATTTTAGTTATAATCCATAAGAGGAAGAAAGGAAGATTCATTTTTTGACCATCCTGAAAATATGAAAGAAATCTCATATGATATCAGAATGTAATGACGTACCTCCCTTGATATGTGATATATTTCTGCACAACATATAGGACATCCTTCCATTCTTCTTTGATCCATGTTTGAGGAATTCTCTTGCTCCAATTGACATTCTAATACTCAGTGACCAGGAATTGATCATAGTCGAAATCCTTGATCAAGTTTTTAAACCAACATTCTCCTTATCGAGGAAGGAATGTACTTCTAGTAATCAACTCCTTTGAGACAATAATAAGTAGCTACTCTATCTATGCTACATACCCATTGAAACTCCTAGCAAAGGATTTGGAAACTTTGAGATTATAGCCTTGCAATTTCTCATAGAAAGGAAGCCATATTGATTTCCTAAAAAAATTCATTGCCTCTTGTAAAATTATCGAGGAATTCAACCCCAATTGGTTCATACCTCAACACTGGTAGTTTTTCCATCTTTTAGTACTTTTTCCTATGAGGAGCCCATTATCCTCAAACTTCTACCAATCTTCAATATCAAACAGGGGAAATGGAGAAGTTAGGGTTCCAGTTTTTTCGCTCATGCCAACAAAATCAAATGAATATTAAATTGGTTGGTTTGAATCGTTACATGATTCAACTTAGTTGACAACATGTGCATGTACATTATGTTAAGTTAGATATTAATCAAAGTTAACTAGATAATATGGTGGTGTGGTAGAAAGGTATGAACCGATGTTGAATTATAATGATATTGCACGCATAATAATTTGTCAAGCTTATGTTTTCTAATTATAACATGAATTCCTCATGCTTCATTGCACATTTCAAAAATATGATTTTAACTTACCCTAGTTACCGTTGTAGTGGGATTGTTTATTGAAACTAGTAAGTCCTGGTAATCTATTACATTGAGTGTTTGTAATGTCCCCTAATAATAATAATAATAATAATAATATATAAGCAAATAAATAATAAACAATAAATAAAAGATAATAATAGTAAATAGATAATAAATAATGAAGAAATATAATAATAACAAATAAATAACAATACTAGAGTTCTAAATAAGTATATATAAAAGTAAAACTATAAAATAGTAAAAAAAAGAAGGTAAAGTTAACAAAAAGTAAAATAAAATAAGAAAGAGTTAACTAAGAGAACTATAAAAGTAGTAAAAATAAGTAAAGTTATCAAAAAGTAAAAAGGAATGAAATAAGAAAAAAATAAATTAAAAGAAAATTTAACTTAAGTAAAACTTAAAAAAAAAAGTTGCATGTTGACACATGGAATGTGTGCATGCGGTTCCCTTTCCAATGTTTGGTCTATTTAATAGACGATGATGAAGATGAGAGCTCATTCTATCATCCATTCCCTTGGGAGAAAAGTGTTGTGAGACAAATGACTCCCTGCCAGTAGTACATTGATTGAGGGCTCGGGGGTGGCTAGTTGTAGAAAGATTATGTGCAACTGAGCCTACAGTCGGGTGGAGATTCGTCCCCAAAATTTTGTTGCGGTTAGCAGGATTCAAATAATGTTCAACTCTCAAATCACAAGTAAGGAATATCATCGCCATAGGTAAGTTGTCTTTGCTCACATTTCAAAATTCTATGTTAAATAGTTGATTGATTGTGTGTTGATTATAAATCGTACAATTGATGTAATTATTTGTATTTTCTAAAATCGGGGTTATTACAGTGTTTTGGTAGGTGATCCATCAGAGTTGGGAAGTCCAGTAGTTCCTTTGTCTTTGACCAACCAATGGAACCAAGGGACCTAATATTTGATTGATCTGTTGCCGCCACCATCGAAATCGACAGACCTTATAGTAGATTGATGTATGCCTGCAATGGTTGGTCTATAGGAATTCCTAGAAATGACAAATATTCAATATAGTTTCTCTAATTGGTTAGACGAAGCCATATATTATTTATGCTTTGAGTGTACTCTATACTTTCTGGCTAACTATACTTTTGTTGTTGACTTTAGCAAGAAGTAAAGATGAAAACAAAAAGAACTGTTTTATTCAATAAATTAAATTGTAAAGGGGAGGAAATGTTGAGAACCCATTGGACAGAGGCTGCTTCACATTCTATTAAGGGACAATCCTGTTGAAATATTGCATCAAAACTAATGCAACAACTTATAAGCTACCTCCTTTTAAAATTTGTCAATCTACCCTGTTCCAATAGTCTTCACACCTCTTTATTACCAATCATAAAGTGTGTAGTTGTTATGTATGATGAAATCACAAGTCTTCTTGCATTCTGTCCCAGGGTATAATTCTTCATCATGTGAATAAATGTGTTGAAGTTGAGCATGAGAAGAAGTCATGTCACTAGCCATTAATGTATGCCATTAATCGATTTGAGACCACCCATATTTAATGACAACGAGCGTCACGGTCCACAGTACATCTTACAAGGTATGAATAAATGGACTGATGTCAAGTCACCTATAAGATCCAATACCCAAGGGGCATTGATGTATTCTTGCTATTTATTGGAAAGAGTACCTACCATTAATGTGTGTAAAACTTAAGGTACTGAAAAAGTCTCTAACCTCTAGTCTCAGAGAATGTGTTGAAGTCAATGGGAAAAGGTATCTACAAGGATGTCTACAGGGAGCAGAATTAGGTGGCTAACATATTATTAAAAGATGCACTGCTGATGGATTAGGGTTTATGGCATATTTTCGAGCACACAGCTGAAGGATTTCAATCTCACAATCGACATCTCTATGGGGCAAAAAAATGATATTTTTGTTTTTTTTGAAGCCCAGGCAAAGGGTTGTTTTTTCATATTAGCATATGTTTGTTGGCACATTTAAAGGAATTTATCCTTGTAGTCTTGGTCAAAGGGTTACAATACCCTCTTTTGGACACTAGTTTTTGATTTCTTTTTGGTAAGCTTTCTGATGCTTATTCAAAGCAAAGACAATGGAACATACCTTAGGTATGTATTCTGAATGTAACTACCTTTCATTTATTATGAATAGAAGTTGCGATTTTTTCCTATTGAAAAAAAGGTTGCTACAAGGAGGGCCTTGAGAAATCCATGATGAATTAACATGAGAACAAACAAAAGATAAGGAAAAACTAAGCTTTGAAAGATAAAAAAAATCTGCTACAAACAATGGATCTTGCTTGCCAAAAGTTGGTTTTCAAGCAAAACCCATGCCTTGCTGTGCCATAATAATGATTTTCATATTTATGCTTATTATTATATTTTTATATATTTATTTTCTTCTTCTTATTCTTTTTAATTAAAATTTCTTAATTATCAGTTAAAAAGGAAAATTCAAGGAGAGAGAGCAAAAGTGGGAGGATAACTTTCCTATCCTAACACTTCCATTTCATTTCTAATGTATATTTGCAATAAATTCAGCTTTGGGCATTGGTTTATGGTACAACCTCAACCTATGTCCATTCAAAAAAACAAAAGTTTATTCTTTATCGTTGATATTGATCTTAATCGAGCCATTCTGAAAGATGGTGTCCAATTCATAGGGTCCCAACCATAAAATAATAAGATTCCCTTTAAAATCCTTAAACTTTGAGTTGAAGAAGAGACACCAATCTCTTGACTAGAATTAGTTTCTTTTGATGTATTTATCATGCCATTTATTTCATTGTTGCTGAAGCAAAATGGTATGCTGGATGACATCCTATCTAATCTCATATAGTTGGTTTAGCTGCAATACCCTTTGTTGTTGTGCCTATGTTAAATCCTTCCCTAGTTGGACTACAATTTGGAAATTTCTAATATAAAATTCTATTGGGAGAAGGATCTGATTCCCATAGATGAACTCATAAGGGGTGAATCCAATGTTATTCCTCCAAGCGGTCCTATAATCCCACAATGCTTTAGGTGGATGATCTGTCGAATCTTTGTGGTGGATTTGCATTTTCTTCATTAGAATGGATTCTAGTACTTTATTGGTGGAATCTACCTATCCATTAGATTGGGGATGATATAGATAAGAAGTCCTATGCTTGATTTTGTACTGCTTGCTGATGGAATTTATAAGCTTATATGTAAATTGCGTTCCTTTATCTATGAATATCTCTCTAGGTACACCAAATCGAATGAAAATATCTCCATAAATAAAATCTATACTGAATGTTCATTAGCTTTGAATAGATCCTTATCTTCTACCCATTTTGTAACATAGTTAGTGCAAACAAGAATATGAATTTTCTTCCTCAACATTAGAGTAATGGGCCCAAAAAAATCCAAGGCCTGCTTTTCAAATAGTTCAATCATTATCTATGGTTGAAGTGGCATTTGTCAGATTTTACCGTTCGTCCCATTCTTTGACAACTGTCACAATTTTGTATGTAATTATTGGTATCCTTAAAAAGGTCGAGCCAATAGTATCCTAACTACAATACCTTATAGGTTATTTTTTTATTTGTGAAGTTCCCTTTGCAAGATTCAACCTGACAAGCTTTTAGGATATTGAACACTTCATCTTCATGGACATACCTACAAATGATGATATCTGCTTTGGTATGGAACAAATGACCATCAATCCATGAGTAAGAAACACTTGTTCTAATGATCCTTCACTTCTCTTGCAATGACAAATGTTGCAACAACTTTCTTGTAGCTAAATAGTTGACCACATCTATAAATGATGGTGAATGAGTAGATACAACAAATATCTATTCATCCGGAAAACTAACATCTATAGGAACATTATCACCTTCATTTTATAATATAAAAGGGAAGTTAGAAACTACATTTTCCTTACCCGGTCGATCCATAATGGTGACATTGAATTCCTGCAGTAACATAATCCATCTCATAATTTTGCCATTGGTGATTGTTTTTTTATCAAATATCTTATTGAAACATGGTCAATGTGAATGAAGACTTCATAACCAGTAATATAATTCCTAACCTTATTTATAGTATGTGAAACTTCTAGGAATTATTTCTCTGTTACATTATAGTTCAACTTAGATGGTGTACTATTTTTACTAGTATAATAGATGACATAATAACTACTTTTCTTTCTACCCAAGGAAAATCCCCAAAGTGGTGTCCGAGGCATGCGTGGAAAAGTAAAACAAAAGAGACCAATTACGTCCCCTCAATATAGATGCAAAAAAAGCTTTTCTTTTAAAGCTTCGAAAGCACATTGGCAATGTTTATCCCAAAGAAAATCAACATCTTTGAACACAAATTTAAATAATGATGCAACAACTTTTTTAAAGTTTTTGATAAATCTTCTATAGTACCGGACAAAACCAAGAAAACTCCTTACCTCTTGGGAGATGGTAGTTTTGATAGAACTTCTATTTTCTCAGTATCTACTTCAATGTTTGCAACAAAAATAATATTCCCAAGCACTATTCCCCTAATTAGTGGCATGTGACATTTTTCATGGCTCAGAGACAAGTTTGTTACTTGGCCTATGACCAAGAATCTTTTGAGATTTCCTAATGATTCCTCAAATGAGTTACCATTTATATTAAATTCATCCATGTAGACCTCCACACAATCATGGATGAGGTCTAAAAAAATCCCTATTACAACCCTTTCAAAGATGACATGGGCATTACACAAACCAAAAGGAAACACATGGTATGAAGAAGTCCCCTAGGGGCATGTAAACATGGTTTTCTCTCAGTCCTTTGGTGTGATTTGTATATAATTAGACTTGTTGAACACATCTAGGAACAAGAAATATTTGTCCTGATTGATGAAAGGGAGAGGGAAGTAGTCCTTCATGGTGGCTTTATTCAATCAAGTGATTTGACCTTCGGAAGAAGTGAGCTAAGTGATGTGAGGAATCGAGACGACAATGAGTCTCTTTTAAGGAGTTTTACTTGGATTTTGCATTGATTAATTTGTGTATTTTCCTTGTTAAACTTAACCTTTTTCTCTTTTATATTTTGTTAACTCAATAAAATATCAAAAAGTGAATTTTAAATTTGGAGAAAATATTTAAAAAAGTATGAAATAGATTTTGCTTGGGTCACAATCATGCATTATAACATTGATATTATGACAACAATTTAAACTTTGAAACGGGAACTATAAACTCAAAATGGGAACTCTGGAAAAAAGCCCCCAAAAAACATAAAAAACAATGCTAAAAATGAAAAGTGTGTATACTGGAACGATGGTTTTTTTAGGGTCAATTTTAAACATGTTTTAAAAATGGTAGTGAAAATGAAATTTTCGTGTAAAAAACACCTTGAAAACGAAAAGTGTTGATACTGGAATGGTGGTTTATTTTTTAGGGCCAATTTTCAACATTTTTAAAAAATGCCAGTAAAACTGAATTTTTATGTGCAAAAAAAAACTGTTTATGAGGAAAATAACACACTAATGTTTTTGGGAGAATAACATTTTTCTTTCCTAAGTACAAATTCAACATGTTTTAGTAATGACCATAAAGATAAAATAATGGGATCTGAAATACATTAAAATTCTATTAGTTTTCATCCATGTTGTTAAACATATAATAACATCACACTGAAGATCACTAAAATTCTAATTGTTTTCAACCATAACATTAAAGATACAAAAAAAATTGGAATTTTTTCAACCATAAAATTAAAAAACCATGACATTATGAACAAATTACATGACTAAATTAATCAAAATGTCATTATTTGTATATTGAATGAAACATACATTATCTCTCTAATTTAATGTTGCATTGTAGATGTTCTAAACAATAAAAATTGTCATAATTAAGACATATAATCCAACAACATAAAAATGACTCATAACTTCTGATTTAACACCATATGGAAATCAAATTTTTTATTTCAACATACGATGCAAACATCAGTTATATAAACCGTCTTAGACAATTATTCAAAACCACTCATATTTTCTTGCACACCATTAGAATTCACATCTTCAGATGAATGACTAGATGTAGACGAAGATGTTCCATATTCTTCTCTTTCATCAACTAGTGCCCCATATGATTCCACATGCATGCCCACCATTTCAGGTTTCAAAATTCCTCTAGATCTACGACTGGTTTCAGCAGACTCCCATCTCAACATTGTTCCTTCTGGTAACAACCTTTTCAAAATTTCTATCGTCTTGAAGCAAAGAGTTCCTCTCTTTGTTAAATTGAAGTCATAAACAAGTATGTCAACATCTTCCAATTTTAAGAGGTCTGTGCGGTGACGATTTATATTTGTACCCTTTCTTTTTCTCTTTCCGCCAATTTTTTTGTCAACTACCATGTTTGGCTTATACGCACCATTGACTGGGTGTGTATTTGTGGCATACCAATGTACTTCAACACCTGTAACATCCTCATTTTCTGTAAAGACCTTTATAACCTTAGCAATCCAGAATGGATAGCCATTGGGATCTCCATCTGCTAACACTGTGATCATGCAACCCTCCTTAATATCCTGTACTGAACCCCTGTAAAGGTCTTCCATGGCTTCACGTTGTACACGAGATCTTTTGGAACCAATATACACCTCTCTTTCCTCTCCCTGTGAAGAATTAATAATACCTTGAGATTGTTGATGTTCAACAATGTTTATTTCCTCATGTTCATTTAACACATTTTGTGGCCAGATAAATGGATTTTTCAAAGGTATATCTTCATTTGTTATTGTTGAAATGATATCACTTTGATTATTGAAAAATGAATCCCACCAAATTGAATCAACAATGTCAAAGTACTCATATGTATATCTAATACATTTTTTAATTTCTTCTAGGCAATCAGAATAATTTATATCTCTATTTTGTCTACGTGCATTACGAAATTCACCAACTGATTGTAATAACAATATTTTTGATGCAAGTATTGGATGATCTGGAATGAACTTCAAAAATTCCAAACCTGATGACGATGCCCATTCTGCAGTAGTTGAATACTTCTTGCCCCATATTAGTGTTTTCCCATCAATTTTTTTGATACGAAATTGATGTTGGAAGCTAATGTCATTAAGTTGTTCAATCCATTTCTCCTCACCATGCGATCCCAGAATAAACCTTCGCATGTGAACAATTTCTTCCAACACATCAAAAGTAGGCTCTGGCATGTATGATTTCTTAATACATTCAATTAATGATGGCAAGCTCCCAACTTCCTTCCTCCTCAATGTGACTGGAAAACGACTGAACATCTGATCAATATGGTCACGAGTGTGCTCAAAAAGAAGGAAACAAACCTTTACCTTCTGAAAATTCTCAATTCAACAAGCATGTTTAGATATCTAAAAACAACCCAGTTTTTTTTTCATGGCAAGTGTTGTCCAATTGTAGATACAAAACTTCAGGAAGATTACTAGACCAATGAGAAAGCACATCATGAATTATGGTTATTGTCAGATTTGCATCATTATGAATATTTGGAGCTGTGAAGTGCACCCTTGGCAACACTTTCCCATTGAAGACCATACAACTGACCAAGTGATACTGAATAAAATTTTCCTCCTGTAAATTTTTGGGTGTGCGAACAAAATGTGGTAAAAGTGTTTTCTTTTGGTCCATACCATCAATTATCAAACCTGAATATTCATTCAGATTATCATAACACTTCTTTCAATGCTTGTACAACTTTTTCCTTTCACTTGTTTGTTATTCGTGATGCTCCTGAAGTTCTTTGACAATTGAATTTGCACAACATAAAAGAAAGCCATTAAGAAATACGTTTTCATAGTTGATGACTATAAAATTTTAAAATTTAAATTTCTGAATGCTCACCTCTTTTTGACCCTTCACATTTGTCCCTTTTTGATTTAAGAGAAGCACATGCACTGCAAATCCCCATCCTTGTCTTCTTAGGAATATGGACATTGTTGAATTCTTTTTTCCATACGTTCACAAAATATTGATATGTAATAAACCGACCATGTCCCTCAGAACCTTTTGCATATTCTTTGTATAAGTTGTAGAATTCTCGTCTTGAAAAATTATCTGGAATATGTATTGCCTCTCTATTTGGCATACAATCTCCATGCTTTGAAAAGAAATCGTTCATCCATGACATTGCAGTATTTGATAATGGCCCAAACTGTCATTTATGACATACTTCTAAATAAAATGTGGGATCATTTTCCAAATTTTCTTGGATTCTCGAGAGACAAAAATTACCAATCGAATGAAACATTTTGAAAGCCTTTCTACAAATAAATAAAGACCCAATATGATAATCATAACTTGACAATGTAATTGCATGCACCCAACCAAATATGAATTTTGCATGCTTTTATTCATTGAAAAATATCTCTTCCTTTTCTCTAATGAAAATTTGAAATCCATATGTTTCAAGCAATCTTTTTGAAAACATTCACTTGAAATGAGAGTGCTGATAGAACTTCTTCTCGTTAGATATTCTACTCTACCCCTTGTATAACTAGAACATCTTGGGTTGATACGAATAGGTCTGCTCCTACTCCTCGATACAATATTTCTTGGCAACATCTCCATCATTGGATCATCATTTGTATAAGCATTTTCATCATCATTCTGAGGAATGTTATCCACACTATGATCAGCTGTGCTTTTCAAATACTGACTTGGAGGATATTCTTCATCTTCCCCTTCTTTAGTGCTACTGTCATAGTTCTTAGAATTGGGACTAAATGGAAAATTTGACTCAATGTTTATTGGATATTCTTCCTCATGTGCATTGTTAGTGTTTCTCTCATAGTCCATAGAATTAGGACTACGTCGAAAATGTGACTGTTTACTTACTGAAAATGCTACATCCCATCCTTTGTCATTGCTACTCTCATAGTCCATAGGATGAAGCATGTCCTTCATCACTACTGCTCTCATGGTCCATAGGATTAGGACTAAGAGGACACTGTGACACTCCATTATTTTGAAAATTTTCATCATGCTCTTCATCACTGCTGCTCTCATAGTCCATAGGATTAGGACTAAGTGGACACCGTGACACTCCATTCTTTTGAAATTCGTCATCATGCTCTTCATCATTGCTGCTCTCATAGTCCATAGGATTAGGACTAAGAGGACACCGTGACACTCCATTCTTTTGAAAATTTTCATCGTGCTTTTCATCACTGTTTCTCTCATAGTCCATAGGATTAGGACTAAGTGGACACCGTGACACTTCATTCTTTTGAAATTCTTCATCACGTTCTTCATCAGTGCAGCTTTCATAGTCCATAGGATTAGGACTAAGTGGACACTATGACACTCTATTCAATTGAAATTCTTCATCACTGCTACTCTCATAGTCCATAGGATTAGGACTAAGAGGACACTGTTGTTGAGCATTAGAGAAGGTATGTAATTACTACTTATTTCGTTTTCTTTTCCTTAAATTCATAGCTTCTTTGCATTATAAAATAGGCATATGGTGAAACATTATGATAAATCTTAGAAGATTTGTGAGCAACATAAAATGACTAATAATTACATTTTCCTATGCAGAAGAAGGGGAAAACAGAAAATCGCCACTCCAAAGGAAAAGACAAGACGAAATCAACTGTTGTCCCTTTGACAGGGAACTGCATCCAAACGAGGCAATCCAGATTGGAGCATATAAGCCAGGAAAAGGAAGAGGAGATACCAAATCGGTGCAAGAGAACAAAGAGATAACTGAGAAATAACGATCTGGCAAAGGATCTTGAGGGATCGCTACCTTAATATTATCTGTATCGTTGCTATTTTTGCTTGGCTGCTATAAGAAGGGACAAAATTGCTAGCCCAAGGGGCGGACTATTATTGTTTTTATGAGATTCATTATTGTAATTTAAACTTTGATCATCGACTCTCTTTAAAAGAGTGATTACTGTAACTTTGTTTTGATGCTTAATATATAAACTATGTTACTGTTCTGTCTTTAATTGAGTAATCACAGCAGTGCATCCCTGGAGGCTAAGGCCCCGGCCTTGGTGGATCACTTGCTTCCTGTACCATTAGTTTCCGATTCCAAGTCGTGTGTGGTTTGATATTCTCTTATTCACTTAGTTCAGTAATCTGCTATTCCTTATTATTCCATATATTAACTCTATTATATCTCATTCCTATTTGAATAGTAAGGTTACTCTCTGCAATCGGAATGTTATGCTATCCATTCTAAGCTTATATCGCATTCTCGTTCCTTTAATAGATGGATATTATTGTATAACATTTTTGTTCCTTGCAGATTACCATTACTGCTCGTTTACAGGGTAACAATGTTGTGTATTCATAAATCAATACTATTGTGTATTTACCTGCGGTTTACTTCCAAAACGTGATTGCTGTTCATTTGGGATTGCTGTTCCACCGTGATCGCAATTATTGTTTCTTCATAATCGTGATTAATAACTACTGTGCTAAAACTCAGATTACTGTTTCCTTCAATATAGAAGTGCTGTATGCAGTATTCGATTTGGTTTGCTATGCACTGATATTTGATTCAGGTTGCTTTTCAATATTTCATAACTTCCTTTAGTTTGCTGTCCCATTTCCGTTTGTTGTTCAAATCATTTCTGAAGTAAAGATTGTTGCTTGATTTCTGTAGATTACAATTATTGCTTCAATCATTTCGGTAGATTAACTCTTTGATGCTCAATCTTGTTAAATAGATTAGTTTTTGTTCCTTTTCCTGTTATTTGAATTATCATTGCTTTGGTGTGCACAGAACGATATGAAACTGCAGTGAACATTGACAATTGTTGTCCAGTTCCCAGGTTGATGATCTTTTCCTTAACTGCTTTTCAATTACATCAGTTTACAAAGGGAAGGGTTATTATTACTGCACCCTTGACTGATAGAGTTTTGTAGTTCTTTAAATGAATAATTTAGTTACAAGTATTTCCAGTTCTTGCCATTACTTTTAGAAGTTTGTTTCCAGTATTTAGTTACTCTTGCAAAAGCACTATACTACTAGCATTACTCTGACAGATGATCGCCTCAGACTGAGTACACTCTTTGAGATAACAAATTGACCCTAGATTGATAATTAATGTAGGGTAAATAGAGGTGAAAAAGACCATTTTTATTGCTCGACATTTTGGCGCTGCTGCCGAGGAAGAGTGTAGCCATTTGTTTCTTTTCATAGTAGTGTAAGTACCTGCTAGGAGAGAATTGGGTTTTAAAAACGGAAGGTAAGAACCTGCGTACGGAGCATGTAACAACCCTGCTCCCCTGCCTGCTTTCCTGCAGATTTGTTGTTATTTTGGGTAGAAATCAATATTTGATTTGTGTGCATGACTAAGCAGAAAAAACCTGAAAAGAATCCTAAACCACTACCCAAGCCTGATAAAGCTAAGGGGTTGGTGACCCTTGGCCGATTGACCTTCATAGATGAAATCCTTAAAAAAGCAGAATCTCAGCCTTCAGTAGGACCTAGAAAAGTTGTTTCTAGACAAACTACTAGATCCCTTCAGGCCACATGATCACCATCTGTAGCCTTTCTTGAGGTGCAATGCCAAACTGACGAGCAAGATTTTCAAGGAATTGAGAATTCTAGCCCAAAATCATTGGAAGAAGGGAACCTTAGTAACCTCTACGAAGGAAGAGGAGAAATAGGGGAAACTGAAGAACCAAGATCCCCTCTCAGAATAATTCAGCCATTAAGTACCCCAGATAGGGGAAGTGCTACAAAAATCATCCAGAATGAAGTTGAAGAACCTCAAGAGCTAAAATCACCCCAGACATTAGGAACTCTCATCATGCCAAACAAAAGAAGTGCTGTTAAGGCCATTCCTGTTAAGACCATCCCTACTCCGTCCAACCAACCTAGGAATACCCTCCTAGAAATCCCAGAAGGTTATTGGCACATATTTGACCAAATGGTCCAGAACCAGCCAAACACCCAAACCGCCAGACTGCAATATCGCACTGTAGATATTGCAGTCAATGCACCTATGAAGGTAATTCCTCTCCAGCATATCCCTGCACTTCATGGCCTAACATCGGAAGACCCAGATGCATTTTTGTTTGAATTCGATGTGCTGTGTAGAGGATACAACTATACCACCGACCCCCAAAAGATGAAACTATTTCCCTCTACATTAAAAGGAGCTGCTTTACAATGGTTTATGGGGTTGGGTGGAGGTGTTACAAATGACTGGGATCAGATGAAAGGTGCTTTCCTGAAGAAATATTAGGATTATTGTAGATCCAGAGAGTTAAAGATGAAATATTTCAGATGGTAGCTAGACCTAATGAAACACTAGAGGAATATTTTGAACGTTTTCAGTATAATCTTCAAAGATCTCCTTATGCATCATTGCCCTTACCTGATAATGTATTAAAAACAACATTAATTAAAGGTATGAAGGAACAATGGATTGAAACATTGAATATTATGGGAAAAGGAGACATCTATCAAGAAGATTTTGCTAACATTATTGATTTATGTATTAGGAGCTCACGAGCAAGTACAAGGCTAAAACCAGCAAAACATGACAGGTTTACAAGGGACAACAAGATCTTTGGAGAAGGAGTAACTCGAGCGGAAATTGGAAATTTATTAGAAAATTTCAAAACTAAAATATTGGGAACTCTGACAACGCAACTCGATACTATGCAAGCCAAACAGAAACAAGCAGAGGCAGAGCAAAATCTGGCAATATTATGTCCCAGATGCAGAAAGAAGCACAGCTACAAAGAGTGCTTGTTAGATGCAGTTCAAGTTTGCGCCATTTGTAGAAAAAAACCACTCTACAGAAAGCTGTCCCTCACTTTTTGGTTTGAAAGCGGTATACAAAGAAGCGGAAGAAGAACCAGAACCAATGTTCCTACTTAATCAACACCGTCAATGGCAGCCGCAACAATCAAGTATGTTCCTTGATCCAGCTTCTTCTTTCCAGCCTCCACAATATCATGCTCAACAATATAATACAATGTGGCAAAATCAACCTCCCTTCTCAAATTGGTCACAAAAACCATTTCCTTCATCATCATGATGGCTGAATAAAACAAGCCAAGCTAATTGGCCAAATTTTCCCTATGCTCCACTGTATTGGCAAAACAATGCGTATCCAGCACAATGGTCCCCTCCCACTTCACAGAGTCAAGCCTGGCATACAAACTGGTAAAGATCGATGAATCAGCCAGTAGGAACCATTCCACTCCCTCAGCCTACACTGCCAGCACTACAACAAAATCCCCAGTCCAATTTAAGACTGCAACTCCCAGCCCAACCCAACCCAAACCCGAATAACAGACCGCTCCTATCTATTCAAATAATTGAAACACCCGAGCTAGGAACTGATCTAAGGGGGTGCAATGACCTTCAATTGAGGTTTGGGCGCATTAGAGATAGAGGGAGATAAAAATGTTCAAGTTGAAAATCAGTTACTTGTAGAACAACCATTACAAGAGGAAGATGTGATCAGGAAACAGACTGATGACCAAGCAACCACATTTTCTCCCCCATTCCTAGAATGATTAATTATACCACGCCCTATAGAACATCCTGACTTTGATATTCTGGGAGAACTTAAGAATCTGTACATAAAAATCCCACTCCTCCAAGACATCCAAGATATCCCAATATATGCAAATACCATCAAAGAACTATGTATAAAAAGGCCAAGGAGGAGAATAACAAATAACCCAATAGTCCAAGTAGTTGGCACCTTATCTGACCTATTATCAGGTAGAGAAGCACTCGTCAAATATGAAGACCCACGAAATCCAATAGTAACAGTACAAATCAATGGACAAACTTTTTCAAATGCCTTAGTTGATTTTGGGGCTGCAATTAATATCTTAACAACCACCACTTTTCAAAAACTGGGCATTACATCAATAGAACCGACCTCCACTTTATTAGAACCGGTTGACCGATTAGTGGTTAGGCCGGAAGGCACACTACATGATGTCATGGTATCCGTTGATTCTTGGGAATATCCTACCAACTTTCTGATAATAAAACCCAAAAACCGACTTGATGGACATCCATTAATTTTAGGTAGACCTTGGCTTGCAACCTCTAATGCTTACATTGGCTGCCGACAAGGCAATATGACCATAACTAGAGGGGGTAATATCAAGAATCTAGCCCTATACCCTCCAGCCCAGCCAAGTGTAACAATAATAAAAACTAACAAACATCCTGTATCATATCTTACCAAAAACATTAGATCCCCATTAACTATAGAAGATGCCCTCAAGTTCAAAGATCAAATAGAGGATGATGTTATTAACAACTAACCAAGCTGAATCCAGATCCCACGTATAATGTCACATGATAGAGACAACATTTGATAATGAATTAGAAGAAGATCCTCTGAAAGACACTCATGATCATACAATACCTACTACCTCTGTCTCAAATAGCAAAACTGTAGAGATTGAGCCAGGAAAGAATTTAAACATCAATAATAACTTGACTCCTGATCAAGAAGAGAAGCTGATCCAACTATTGAGAAAATATAAGGAAGCATTTGCATGGGATTATCCGGACATGAAGGGAATCGATCCCCGGCTATGTACACACCACATTTATACAGAAAAGGATGCAAGACCTATTCGCCAACCTCAAAGAAGACTTAACCCTCATCTAAAAGACATTGTGAAAGCTAAATTACAAAAACTTTTAGATGTAAATTTTATTTATCCTATCTCTGATAGCAAATGGGTCTCTCCACTTGTAGTGGTGCCAAAGAAGAATGGAAAGTGGAGGATTTGTGTAGATTGCAGAGAATTAAATAAGGCAACCCAGAAAGACCACTTTCCCCTTCTATTCATTGACCAGGTATTAGATACATTAGCAGGAAGGAAATTCTTTTCTTTCTTGGATGGCTTCAGTGGATACAATCAAATTCAGATTGCCCCGGAAGACCAAGACAAAACTACTTTTACCTGTCCTTGGGGAACGTTTTCCTACAGAGTTTTACCCTTTGGCTTATGCAATGCCCCTACCACATTTCAAAGGGCCATCCTCAACATCTTTTCAGATTTAATAAATGAAGGGCTTGAAGTATACATGGATGATTTCACACCATATGGAGATGATTTCGACTTAGCACTAGACACATTGGAAAAGGTTCTGCAACGATGTATAGCTACCAGGCTCTGCCTGAGCCATGAAAAATGTTATATGATGATGACTGAAGGACTCATCCAAGGTCATTATATCTCAGCAGCTGGAATACAGGTAGATCCGGCCAAAATTCAAATAATTTTGTTAATACCTACTCCTACCACACAGACAGAGGTACGCAGTTTTTGGATTTTTTGGTTATTATAGGAGATTTATAGAACATTTTTCTCACATAGCTGCACCTCTATATGCACTAACATGAAATGTTGACTTTGTTTGGACAGATAAATGTGACCGTGCTTTTGAGGATCTAAAAAAAGCTTGTCTCAACAGCCCCGGTGCTAAGAGGTCCAAATTGGGACCTACCATTTCAAATTTCATCAGATGCTTCAGACATAGCTATTGGAGCAGTCCTTAGGCAGGAAGAAGACAAAAAACCATATGAAATCTATTATACTAGCAAGAATTTGTCTCCTGCTGAGTTGAACTATACTGTTATTGAAAAATAATTTTTAGCTGTAATACATGTTGTAGATAAATTTAGGCATTACATCACTGGGTATCCTATTGTTTTATATACAGATCACTCTGCCATAAAATATTTAGCAAATAAACCGATTACAAACGGTAGAGTAACAAGATGGCTGATTTTATTGTAGGAATTCGACATTACAATAAAGGTCCAACCTGGAAAAGAAAATCCTGTAGTTGACTTTCTCTCACGAATGCCAAAACCAGTGGACACAACAATAGTGGAAGATCAATTTCTAGATGAACATTTGTTCGTTGTTACCATCAAAACACCCTGGTATGCTAATGTTGCGAATTATTTAGTAGTAGGTGAATTACCAAAACATCTGTCTCCCAATGAACAAAAGCAGATTGTCCAGCATAGTACCCGCTTTTCTTGGATTGCAGGCTACCTATTTCATACAGGAGCAGATATGCACATCAGAATATGCATCCGAGAAGATGAAATTTTTGACATTCTGAAAGCTTGTCACAACGGACCATGTGGCGGACATTTGACAGATCAAAGAATTGATCACAAAGTTCCGCAAACAGGGTATTATTGGCCCACAATCTTCAAAGATGAAAAGAAATTTGTTCAAGCTTGTGACAGTTGCCAAAGAGCAGGACGCCCTGGACAGTCTGACGAAATGCCTTTGAACCCACAGCTAGTCATTGAACCATTTGAGCGTTGGGTGCTCGATTTTGTTGGTCCAATCAACCCATCATCAAACTATAAAACATATATTTTGGTAGCAACGAAATATGTGACCAAATGGGTTGAAGCAGAGGCACTGCCAAGAGCTACAGAAGATTCCGTCACTCATTTCCTGTTCCAGATATTTATGCGATATGACCTCCCAAGAGATATAATCACGGATGGAGGACCACAGTTTGTTAGCAATAAAATTGTGGCAACACTAAAGAACTATCATATTCAGCATAAAATTACTACTCCATACCACCCACAAGCAAATGGCCAAGTAGAGAGCATGAATAACGTAATAGAAGCAATACTGACAAAAACCATTGAGTCACACAGACGCGATTGGGCTACAAGATTTCCAAAAGCCTTGTGGGCATACAGAACAACATGGAGAAGCACTACTAGTTATTCATCATATCAGCTAGTATTTGGAAAGGAATCAATCTTTCCAATAGAATTTTAAATACAAACCTTGAGAACAACACAAGAAGTCGGTCTAGATTTAAATGAGGCCCAGATTAATAGACTACAGCAGATCAACGAGCTAGATGAAATCAGGCTCTCCACTCTTCAACATACCACATTAATCCAACAACAGAGAGCCAAATGGCATGACGCCCTCATCAAAAAGAAATTATTTTGCGAAGGAGATTGGGCACTCCTATACGATTCCAAGTTTCAGGATTTTCCAGGGAAACTTCAGACTCGCTAGCTGGGACCATACGAAATCCAGAAGGTACATGATAATGGCACCATTACTTTAACCACCATTGATGGATCAGGACATACTTGTTATAGGCATATTTGGGCACTGCAACCCAATCTCATATGTCCATAAACCACGGACTTCTAAGCCCCTAAAAGTGTTGTTACACACCGTAAAGGAACAAGGTCAGCTGATTACATTATCTCCCAGAAGTTCTCCATGAAAAACTACTCAGAATTGGTCAAAACTGGACCATACAGACTGATCAGTGCTAACGGTGCGATGCATCTCACTTACTACATGCAGAAGGTGCAATGCATACTGAAAAGCCCTTCTGCAGGGTGCGATGAGCAAGAGCAGACAAATGGCAGAGGCAATTAGCTAGGTGGAAACCTAGAGAATCTTCTAGAAACTGCTCATTTGACACTTGCCTCTCTGAATTCACCCAGGGATGAGTAAGAGATCATGAAATCACCAAGTGGAACCAAGAACTATCAGAGAAACGACACTAATAAAAAACCCATAAGTTGACTCACCCACCTGCAAACATCTATATATGGGTCCCTCATCCTAGAGATCGAGAGGTTGGACTTTTGTATCTTGTAAGGAAGTGCTGTTGGTTTCTTTTTGGAACATCATAGTGTTGGGTGATCTAGCTTTTCATGAGGTGAAGAGGGCTTTCATGCTGGGAGGATGGCGCTGGATCAGATGAATGGGTTGTAATCCTCTCTTCTACTACTTCTATCAATAAATCTATTTGAGTTTTCCTCCATATTCTTGTATATCTCGGAATCTTGTATTGATATATGCATTTGTATGGTCAATATATATCTGACCCTGTATTCTTTATGATTATAGATCTCTATGCTTTGATGGTATTATGCTGCTTTGACTCTACAGGTGTTCTTTGAAGTGGGACAAGTGAGGAAGGAATGGCAAAGATATGTCAAAGGGGAGAGGAAACAAGCAAGGAGCCAAGCAAAAGACTGAGGTTGGTACTCTCTACTTCTCTCTCATCTATTTCTCATAAAGGAAAACACAAGTGACTTTAGTTTGTTTGTTTCTAAGATAGCTACCCGTCTTAGTGGGACTGGCAGCTCTAAATGGACACTAGTTTTCCCGATAACAAAATGGCGACTCCACTGGGGAGCGAATAGCTTGTTTTCTTGTTTCTAGTTTGTTTGCTTTATAAACTACAGACGAAGCCTAAAGTTAAGCCATCTAGCCTTCGAACTGATTTTTCTATGCAACTGCAAAGTAGATAAACACTGCTTCAGTCAATATCTGGGTTAGTTTATGAATTAAACATCTGACTTGTAAACATCCTAAGTGCCCTGGTGGTAGCTCAAGTAACTTCATTAGATCAACCCCTGTGTTTTGTGTTTACTAACTATCATTAGATCAGCTTAAATCCCTGAACTAAGCTGCAAACTGTGAGCAAAAACCAATCCTAGTCTCGTCCCTGGACCATCGCACTATCTCTCATTGGGAGTTTGGATGCATCGCACCTCCCATGTGCTGCAGGTGAGATGCATCCCTGTTTCCCTGTGTTACAGGTGCGATGATTAGGTAAGATCGTTTCTGCCTCCAGATTTTGGTTTTCTCTTCATTGTCTTCAGCTTTATTAAGGAGTTTTCCTGTCTGTGATCAATATACCACTGTTGAAACTCCCTTCCTTTGCATTATTCAGCCTCCATTGTATAAAGAATTGTGAATGTTTTTATGTATTTTTCACCATTTACAGTTCTCCTTTGCAAACAGTCGCTTAATCGAACTGTCGTATTTTGATTTGAAAGTGTCGTTTTCAGTCAAAGAAAAGAATCCTCATCTTTTTGATAGTCGATTACATTTTTTCTCTTGTATTTGATTTGAATTAATAGTACTTCAAGTGTCAAAAGCAATTTTCAACTCAAAATCGCAAAGTGTCATCATAGTCTTCCTTTCGTTTTTTGAAAAGAAAATTGCTAGTATTGTCGCTTTGAAGAAAGATAGTTCAGATCTATACTTAACATTCTTTTTTTCATTCACACATTAAGAAAGCGGAAAACAAATACATGCATGTGCATTTGCATTTAGATTGCTTATGGAGATTTATTTAGGACAATGCATCTTAGTGTGTGCTCTCTGCTCTATGTTGAAAGAATTTCGCTTTTCTTTCCTTAGTAGCTCGGATTTTCATTGCAAAAAGAGAAATAAACGATTGTTTATCAAATTAGATTTCATATTTAGGAATTGTATATCTACATCATGCGGTGAACCTTAAAGGCAAACTTCTTAAGAAAGATCAGCTGTAAAATAAATTTCAATGAACATAAAAACTCTTTGGAACCTAACGCACAACATTTAGAACTCTAGGCCAGAGACGTATTCCAACATCGTAAAGCCTGGTAACTATCGCTTTCATCGTAGGTTGGGTGATTCCTCATCTTTGAGACAGCAAGTGTCAGTATGAACTTGTGTTCCCACGTACCGTCGAGTATGTATTGGGAGACCACAATAGGCTACATCCTTTATCCTTAGGAAGTCGTGTCTACTGCCCTATCGATCGCAATGCACTAAAGACAACATTCGGGAAGATTGACTGCCATACCGTAAAAGGTATTCTGCAGTTTTGCGATTGGTTTGGTAATCCCTCTGTCTAGATTTCTAGAGTAGTCACTTTCGTTCCTTTTCAGACTCCTTAAAACAAAAGGTCCATCTGAGCACTTGTCACTTTAGGCTCATTAAAAATTGAAGGCGACTAGAGTCATCTTTATCCTTTTCTCCACTCTTAAAAATTGAAAAAGCAATTTGTGTCAAAGCGTCATAAAATTCATTTAGTTCGAAATCACATTTTCCCTTGTTTATTTTGAGTAGATCAATTAATCCGTAATCATGGAAGAAAGTCAATCAAAACCCCGTCGTTCGCAGAGACTAACGATTCAACCATCTTTGACTCCAGAAACGAAACCATTCTGGGTCAAGCGAACTCGTTTAACTGGGTCAAAGTCTCCTGGTTTGTTTGAAACTTGTGTTCCAACATCCTCAGAGACTCTGGTTACTCCAACTATTTCTGGTATCCCTGCCTCTACAAAAGAAGTTCCGCAGTTACAAGAGGACATTAGATCTGATCCTAGTGTAATGGTAAACACTTCTATTCCTAAACTAGTTCCATCTAGGGCTGATTTGGAAGGTGTTACCCCTTCAACATATGTCGCTGCAGAGTCTATACCTTCTTTAGCACCAGAAATATTTTACGGACTTGACGGTCTACCTCTTCCACCTAGACTGATTGCTATAGAAGAGATTACGGAGGATATTCCATCCAGTACTCCATTTCATTTTGGAACTGGGATCCACCTATATCCTTCTACCTCAGAAGTTAGTCTCCCTTCATCGCAAGTTCCTATAGAATCACTAGGAAGTCTTTTGGATAGACTCGATATGTCTGAACAACCATCGACATCTAGGACTGTGTTATCTAACATAGCAGCAGCAGAACCTCCTGCCGCCACTCCGACAATGTTCGCTGGTGTACCATATGTCCCAACTAGTTCTCAACCACTAGATGGAGTCCACCCAGGGACTGTCTCGACAGTATGGTCCATTCCTATTTGTTCATCTGGAACATTATCTGGAATCTCTTATGTTGAGTCTCAACAAATTGATCCTTCGCAACAGTATCAATTTGGGCAACCTAGTCTCCAAAGGCCAATTTTCCCTTTGAACACTGGATTGCCGCCATATGGGGGGCAATATGCCTTTTCATTGTTTCCTTCAGGAGAACAACCATATGGGAGTTCACAACAGAATTTGGTTCAGGCTGGAAACACATCCAGTGGTTGGATATCAATACTACCTCAGCAACAAAGAGTTGTATATTCTATACAACCAGATCAACCTGTGTCAAATATTCCCACTACACCGGCTATCGTGACGGTGTCACAAGTTCAAGCATTGTCTGTTGCATGCCAACCTCAAGTTTCTTAGGTCGTAATGCAACAACCTCTTGTCTCTGCGACTCAATCACAACTGCCGATTAGTGGATCCTTAACCGAAGCGACCCAGGCTCAAATGGGTACCATAATCCTCATCTTGGTCAAACATCTATTATTGGGCAACAACAAATGGTCTCACAGCCATGGCTGGTGCAATATCAACAACCGCAATTCCAGCAAACTTACTGAGGACCTGAGCAACAAAGATTTGCAGGTAATGGGCAGCTGTATATTCAAAATGGTTACCAAAAATCATATCATAATGATTACGCCCATCAACCTTATCAAAGTTATCAACATCAAATACATTATGTTGATATGCAAAGACCCACAGCTCAGGCAATCCCATCTTACCCTGGGTATGCTTCGCCAAACCTGAATCAACAGTTGCCCTTCGTAGCAACCTTAGAGTTACTAGATCTGAATTGGTTAACAAATGATCCAATTGCTTATGCCCCTTGGTGGCCGGCGATTCCTCATAAACTATCGTCGGATATCCCTAAATTCAATGGAAATCCAGGTGAAGATCCATCGAACCATGTGATGACCTTTCATCTATGGTGTTCGTCCAACACTCTCAACGATGATTTGATTAGGCTTTACCTTTTTCAACGAACATTAACTAGTCTGGTAGTAAAGTGGTACATCAAATTGCCTAGAGCTTCATTAGATAACTTCAGAAACCTCGCCACAACCTTTTTAACCCATTTTCAGTTACCAATAGGGTACGAAACAGGAACAAAGCTTCTTACCAATTTTAATTAGACAATGACCACTCACATATCTGATCATATTCATGAGTGGCGATGTCGTCGTCGAATTGTAAAAACATATGTTCCCGATCAGCTGTTAGCTGAATGGTTTATTAAGTCGCTGTTACCCTCTATTACAGAAGATGTGGCCAAGGTGGGAGTCGTCACTGAAGAGCAAGTCATTGCTCATGCACAATATCTAGACTTGATCTAGACTCAGTCTGGCATGCTCTATGACAAAATCCCTGATGCCCCTAGACCAGAATTTTTCGTTCCTCCTCCTCCTAAATCAAGCAAAGACTCTCATGCCAATGATGGTGTGATAGGTACGACCAACACGAAAATCGCAAAGGCTACATCTAAGAAAGCCCGTATGGTTTCTGGTCAAAATGAAAATGAAGAACTTCTTGCCTCAGAGGTTAATGCCATGTCGACCGACAAGGGCAAAGAGCCGAAGCAACCAGGGGGCAAGAAAAAAGGGAAAGAAAAAAGAAGAAACAGGATGATTCGTCTCCTAAAAAATATTCTGCCAACCCTTTTGGGCAAAAGAAACCTCCTTCGGGATGTCACATATGCGATGAGGATCATTGGACAAGAGATTGTCCACATAAAGCTGAGGTTAAGAAATTCTTTAAGAACTCAAAAACCTCAGCGGTATTGACTGATCCGTTTCCAAACCCAAAAACCAATCTAGTTGCTAGTGACAATGCTTCCCCATCCCAAGTGCTTATGTTGTCCATTTCGAAACAAAATGATGCTTTGATATCGACAAGGAATAAAGATTAAGGGAATCCACAGTTGTCGAACAAAAAGGCTACTGATCAACCTGGTAGTTCGATGACAACTTCGACCGAAGTTGTGCCACCCATCATTCCTGAGCTAATGATAAAGCCTTGAAAGGGAGTAGTACACAAATCGACATTTAATCCTCATGCCAGAGCAGCACAAAATTATAATATAGTGGAGGATCTGGCCCAAACACCATCAGCTATGTCGACACTTGAAGTACTGCAAAATTGCCCCTCCCAAAAGCAGGCTCTATTATCAGCAAAAGGTGGGATTGACCCAGCGGATTCCAATCTTGTGGCCTTTAACCATAAAGGGTATGAACCCCAGTTACCAGCACAACTCGCTTTCCTCATCCAAGTGAAAGCCCTCAACAAAACTATTCATCGAACAATTATTGATGAGGGAGCATCTACATGTGTTATGTCAATGAGTTGCTGGAAAACATTAGGCTCACCACCCTTGTCGCGGTTGTCAATGACGTTAAAAGCATTTGATGGATGAATATACACCCCATATGGGATTTTAAGTAACTTGCAAGTTGAACTGGGGGACAGAACAATAGAAATTGATGTTGAAGTTATCGATGGAAACCTCGATTACAACATTCTACTGGGAAGGCCCTAGATTTATGCTATGGCTGCTTTTGTGTCAACATACTTCAGAAAGATTGCATTTCCTTTTCAAGGAGGAATTACAATCGTTGACCAACAAACCTTCCTCCCCAATAGTTCACAAGTTACAGGAAGCATCCCCATGATCCATGGAAGCTCTCAATCACTTCAAAATATTGGAGTAGGCCTCCTAAAATACCCTACATTGATGGGTACTTTTGCTCTAACGCCTACGAGTAATCTGGCGGAAGTAGCCACAGTGGAGACCTGCAATATGGTATCTTCTATATCCACAAAGAGTCAGAAGATTACTGAACATGATGTTAGCATGGATCATCACCAGGTATTGCCTCTAAGCCTAATAGAAATATTGTAGCAATCAATTTTCTTGGCCTGGGCGGCAAACCCAAAACAATGCTCATTGAGTGTTTGGATAGATAGGTCTAAGGAATATGGCACCTCTTGAGACCCTTGGTCACATTTACATTCTACAGAAGAGGGGATCATTCAATTAATGATGATAGGAGAGGCACCATGGGAAGACTACCACCATCGTTCCCATCTTCCGAATTACCGCGAAGATTATTGTGACGACCTTGATCATCCATCAGTTTTTGATTTTCTATCAAATACTATAAATACGGTGGATTCTAAGCGAAATCTGTCCAATATCGAAGAAAATATCACCATAAATATCTCGATCAAGCCAGATGTTGTAGAGAATATTCATGTCGGAAAATCTTGTTCTTCTTCAGAGCTGGAAATATATTATGCTCTCTTTCGCGAGTTCAGAGATGTCTTTGCATGGTCATATGAAGAAATGCCAGGCATTGACTCGAGCATAGTTGAACACGAAATTAAGATGTATCCAGATGTCAAACCGGTGTTGATATTGCAACAAGATGATGGAGCTTAGTGAAAAGAGTCGCCTTCACTAAGTGGGCCCGCAGGCTATTTTTGGCGCAAGTCTATTT
>APFE030496151.1:328847-359154 GCA_000404065.3 Pinus taeda
TATTGGTAGCAGGTCGCTCTTGAACATGACACTTTCACTCCATCACCATGATTGAGTCGGGTTGGGTTATTCCGTTCACTGGTCATATCACCATTGGTCCGCCGTACCATCCATTCTTGGGGTTAACGCTACCAATTCATTTCAGTGTCGTCGATATGTTCAAGAGAAGTCACTCAGAGAATTCACCAACCCAGCTTACATCTCATCTGCTGTAATACCTTCACATTTCATTCTTTCATGACTGCCACCGTGAACCTTGTATCATCAGATCTTTTTCACCTCCACAAAATCATTTGCTCTATTTCGTGTCGTAAATGTGGGATTTATTAAGGCCCTCCTACGATGGGTCACTTCTTGTTGACATCAGCTCATTATCCAAGAAGTTGACTTACGAACAACCCTTTCAGTACTTTGAAGCTTGCATGCCTTAATGGCAAGTTTCTCACTTCCGACGACAGGTTTACATCAATGGCCTTCGACCGGAAGATTTTGCGTGGTCTTTGACATCGAATCATGTATTCACACCACGTGAATTGTACTATCATACCTTGAGGTTCATCATCATTATCAGTGATTCCTCTCGCGCCTGTTAACAACTTACATCATTGGCTGGTAATCAAGCGATGTTTCTCCATGTTCGACGTCAGAACATCCTTTCACATGGATCGACTTGTACTTCGGGTAAAGATTGAACGAGTTTGAAGACCCTGGATCTAGTTTCATCCATCTAGGATGCGATATATTCAAGAAGATAAAGACATCAAATGTACATCATAGCTGCACAGATAATCATCCAAGCTAAGGGATGATGGCTCTACCAGAATCATCAGTCTGCCATGCAGACGATTATCTGTCCAATGTACATGAAAATGAATTTATTAAGCTGAGCATGGGAATGCCCGCCTTAGCTAGATCATGAAAATATTATGAAGATAATGTATTATATTGTATCTTATTACAAGTCACCTTCCAGTTCGAAAAACCTCGGATCCTCATGATAAAGCATTTCACCCGACATCAAAAGATTTACGACCTCATGCTTTAGGGGGAAACTGTTATAGAAATATTTGGGCACTGAAACCCCAATCTCATATGTCCATAAAGCAAGGGCTTCTAAGCCCCTAAAAGTGTTGTTACACACCCTAAAGGAACAAGGTCAGCTGATTACATCATCTCCCAGAAGTTCTCGATGAAAAAATACTTAGAACTGGTCAAGGACCATACAAACTGCTCAGTGCTAAAGTTGTGATGCATCTCACCTACTACATGCAGAAGGTGCGATGCATACTGAAAAGCCCTTCTGTAGGGTGTGATAAGCGAGAGAAGACAAATGGCGGAGGCAGTTGGCTAGGTGGAAAGCTAGAGAATCTTCTAGAAACTGCTCATTTGACACTTGCCTCTTTGAATTCGCCCAGGGATGACTAAGAGATCATGAAATCTCCAAGTGGAACCAAGAACTATCAGAGAAATGACACTAATAAAAAAAACCAGAAGCTGACTCACCCACCTGCAAACATCTATATATGGATCCCTCATCCTAGAGATCAAGAGGCTGGAATTTTGTATCTTGTAAGGAAGTGCTGTTGGTTTCTCTGTGGAACATCATAGTTTTGGGTGATCTAGATTTTCAGGAGGTGAAGAGGGCTTTCATGCTGGGAGGATGGTGCTGGGTCAGATCAATGGGTTGTAATCCTCTCTTCTACTACTTCTATCAATAAAGCAATTTGAGTTTTCCTCCATATTCTTGCATATCTCTGAATCTTGTATTGATATATGCATTTGTATGGTAAATATATATCTGACCCTATATTTTTTATGATTATAGATCTCTATGCTTTGATGGTATTATGCTGCTTTGAATCTATAAGTGTTCTTTGAAGCGGGACAAGTGAGGAAGGAGTGGCAAAGATCTGTCAAAGGGGAGAGGAGCCAAGCAAGGAGCCAAGCAAAAGATTGAGGTTGGTACTCTCTGCTTCTCTCTCATCTATTTCTCATAAAGGGAAACACAAGTGACTTTAGTTTGTTTCTTTCTAAGATAGCTACCCATCTTAGTGGGACTAGCAGCTTTGAATGGAGACCAGTTTTCCCGATAGCAATACCTTTAAGGCAAACGACTATCGAGTTCGATTGTACCGCAAACCACTTACTCAGGAATCCTTCTACCAATAACTCCCAGAAGACTTCGACATGCAGATTCTGGTTGAGGAAGATAACTCTTCCTCACCTTTGGTTCATTAAGTGATTTGATTGCTTTTAAATTTTGTACATAATTCTTTTGTTTTGTTTGTGTAAATTACTTTCTGTATAGATTTCTGCATTTCTGCAACTTGTGCATTTTGCTGTTCCTTTCGGATGGAACAACATTTTCATCGTTTTGCTGTTCCTTTTCAAAGGAACAACAATTCTGCATTTTGATGTTCCTTTCAGATGGAACAACATTTTCATCATTCTGCTATTCCTTTTCGAAGGAACAACACCTTTGCATTTTGCTGTTCCTTTCGGATGGAACAACATTTACATCGTTCTGCTGTTCCTCTTTGAATGAACAACACTTCAGTTTTTTGCTATTCCTTTTTGAAGGAATAACATTTCCACCGCTTTGCTGTTCCTTTTTGAAGGAACAACATTTTGACCATTTGCTGTTCCTTTCCGAAGGAACAACATTTTTGCATTCTGTTGTTCCTTCCCGAAGGAACAACATTTCCGCCATTTGCTGTTCCTTTCCGAAGGAACAACATTTTTTGCATTCTGCTGTTCCTTTCCGAAGGAACAACATTTCCGCCGTTTTGTTGTTCCTTTCCAAAGGAACAACATTTTCACGTTTTGCTGTTCCTTTCCAAAGGAACAACATTTCTGCATTTTTGTTGTTCCTTTTTGAAGGAACATCACTTCTGCCTTTCTGCTGTTCCTTTCCGAAGGAACAACACTTCTACATTTTGTTGTTCCTTTCCGAAGGAACAACACTTCTGTATTTTTGCTGTTCCTTTCCGAAGGAACAACGCTTTCGCTTTCTGCTATTCCTTTCTGAAGGAACAACACTTTCGTTTTCTGCTGTTCCTTTTCAAAGGAACAACACTTTCTTTTTTTTGCTATTCCTTTCTGAAGGAACAACACTTTTAGTTTTCTGTTGTTCCTTTTCGAAGGAACAACATTTTTGCATTTTTTGTTTACGCTTGTTTTCTTTTCTGTTCTGATTAAGGGACAACTATTGTTCCTCTCAAGGAGCAGTAGTTTCAAGCATGTTGTTCCTTTTGATTGTAGTTTTTGTGTACAATAGCTGTTCTATCTTAAAGACAACATTTTTTTTAGAGTGCATTTTCTTATTTTTTGTGTGTTTTACCATTTAGATCATTTTTGTGAGTCGTGGTCATTTAAAGCACAACTATACATTTATGCAACAAATATAAAAACTAGAGGATACTGAAATCAATAAATCACATAAAAATCGTTATCTTTAGAAGAAATTTCTTTGAATTGATAAGAGAAAAGATGAGAGGACACAATTATGGTCACTTTGCTGTCATTATTTTACTAATACCAATATGATTGTTTATTTTTATCATGTTGGTTCTTCCTAAATCCCCATAATTCTCTTTAATCATTATTATTGAATAAGAATAAGGGCATATTTTTCTCTATTGAGATGTTAAGACTTCTTCCACCATCCCTACTCTTAATGAGTGTTGGACCACCCTCTGTATATAAATAGGAAAAGTGCTATATATAAGAAAAAAAGAAAAAGAAAAATGTTTATATGATTGCTAACATGATTTGTCAAATGAAGGATAGGGGGTCTCATCAAGAGCCAACCTACCATGATCATAAGGAAGAAAGTGAAGTGGCATTCCCATTATGGCCACCACACCAGGGATATGATCCAAGAGGCACATCAGAAAAATACAAAGTCCTTGGAACAGGAGGTCTCATCACGAGCCAACCTGCCCACCTGTCACTCCTTCCTAGTGAATGGCATTATGATTTATCTAGTTACCAAGCCAGTGTAATGGCCTCCATTCTGACATTGCACAACACTTTCCTAGGCATACACAAAGGATTATGGTTCCAAGGGTGAAATAAACAACTCTGTCAAGGTTATGGACACCTGTGGGCAACAAAGCTCTGTTGATGGTATTGAAGTCATATTTTTTATACACCAATAGTAATTATAAAACCCTTCTTCTTATATCTTTATAAATGGTTCAAATGAGATTATGTATATAACCCTTCCGAATCCTTGATACATGAAAATTATTTACAAATCAATTATGATGGTAAAAGTCGATAATGAATCGCATAAGTCCTTTTATTCACGTCAGCCGTCATATCCTCTAATTCTCGCATCATATCACGACATTTCCTTATTTATTAGTGATTCTATTATACACCTCGATTTCGGAAATCCACTCATTTTTGTAAACATGGAATATCTTTATACGTTGTTCCTCTGTGACTCTATACTATGGCAGTTCAACACGCTGCTCCTTCATTTGACGGCTGAGGATGACCTATCACATTGCAGGGGGAGCGCGGGTGATCCCCATAATTCACTGGCATACGTGTCAGCTCATCATTCGAAAGAATTAATGACTCGGGAATATCAAAGCTTAATGGTATTTTGTTTTCCAATATGCATGCTGTTCCAAAGCTATTTCCATGTTTTGCTCTGCAAAAATTAGCAGTAAGTTAGAAATTTGAATAGCTTGTTGTCCCGTCATCTTCTTTGTGTTTTCTAACAGCGAGCTAACAGTTTGAACATCTTGTTGTTCCATTATCATCTCTGTGTTTTTTACAGTGTGCTAAGCATGGGAGGAAGATCAATTCGTAGTGAGCCACATGTGTTGATGGTCTCTGATGCTGCATGAGAAATCCTAGAAAGGGCAAGATGGATAACTTATCTTAACTGTTTACAACAGTCCAATGAGACGGTGGCAATTAAGTTTCTACAGAACTTACATGAACATCATTCCATGGTGAGAGGGAGACAGATAGCAGTCGCTAACGACATAATTACAGAAGTTTCAGGACTTCCAACCACTGGACCTATGTGGACTCTAAAAAAGGCGAGACTACGAGACGCCATGGAAATCTTCCAGGACGAAGGGCAGAACCTGACTGTAAAAGGGAAGGGAGTTCTACCGGCAATCTTGGGAGAACCATGGCAGAATTGGCGAGAATTATCCAGAGCTACATCACTTACGACGGCAGGAAAGACGTGGTAAGACCATGCCATCTTAAACTTTTAGCTGTGTTAAAGCAAAAGTGCACTGTGAATTTGCCCGCGTTTTTAAATTCTTTATTACATGATGTTGCCCGAAGTATGAAGAAATCTCGCCATTTAGAGTCAGTAGTAAGCCACCATGGGTTAATACGACGGATAGTCAGCCACAGTCTTACCTAATAGCAGAGAAATTGGGAAGAACTGATTTTCACGATAGACAGGGGATTGGCTTTGCCAGCCCCAAAATGAAAACATGTTGCTAGTACATCGAGCAGACCTCATAAATGAAGAAAATTGGTTAGATTGGCAAGGATCAGAGGAATGTTGAGAAATTTCCAAGAACACAGTAGTCAACCTGTGGAGATATATGATGCAGGAGACAAACAACACCCACAATTGGAAGGAGGGGAGAACGAAAAAGAATTGGAGGAAAACAATGAAGGAGAACCGGAGGAGGAGACTGAGCAATC
Source organism: Pinus taeda (assembly GCA_000404065.3). Classification (NCBI taxonomy): domain Eukaryota; kingdom Viridiplantae; phylum Streptophyta; class Pinopsida; order Pinales; family Pinaceae; genus Pinus; species Pinus taeda. The sequence continues at coordinate 334,536 of APFE030496151.1, forward strand.
TGGCCAGGAAGAAGAGGAAGCAGAGCAATGCAGTGAAAGTCCACTGCAAAACCTGCTGCAAGAAGATGAATTGGCCCAAATTCTAGCCAATATGGTCAAATATGTCCAATCTCGTAGCCCACTTAACCCCCACACTGGAGAAGGATAGCAAGAGCACCCTGCCCATGATAAAAGTGCATTCGAAGAACTGTGTGATGAGGAAGAAGGACCGTAGGAGCACTCTGCTCATGATAAAAGTGCATCCGAGGAACTGTGTGATGAGGAAGAAGGACTGCAGGAGCACTCTGCTGATTACAAAAGTGCATTCAAGGAACTATGTGATGAGGAGGAGTGAGAGGAGGACCACTCCACTCATAACGAGAGCATATCTGGGAAGAAGAGTGATGAGAATGAAGAAGAGGAACAATCTATTCCTAGTTAGAATACACCAGAAGAATTCCACAATGAAGAAGGGGTAGAAGAAGAAGTTACCCAGTTAACAACAAAGCAAGCTAGGGTTTCTACCCCTGAACAACCTGAACAACATAAAAATGAAGAAGCACCCTAAGAAGAAAATAAGGAAATTGGCCAAAACGAAGGTACAATACTTGAGGTACAAAGCCTAGGCCCGAGTAAACGAATGACTGTTTCTCCCAAGAAAACAAAGGAAATTAAAAGATTGTGAAAGGAACAACAAAGATCGCTTAATGTGATTAAGCAACTTCACCAGCAGATAAGGGTTTTGAAAATGGGGAAGAAATCGAAAGGAACCGTTGTGGCAAAGAATACAACCACCTAGGCAAAACCCCTTAAGAAAAATATCAAGAGGACTCAAGTCCAGCCTGCCATTCAAAACCAAAAGGAACAACATCTGGCTGTTGCCCATGTCGAAGTACAAATGGATAAGGTATCGACTTGTGATAAGAAGATCCAAGTAGATCTCCCACCTACAAATATTATGTTGAATAAGGACCCGAGGATAGTAGCTCTGCGGAAAGATTTTGCACAAGCCCAACAAACAATAGAGAAACTTACAGAGCAGACCGTCCCTTAAGAAAAATATGAGAAATAACAACAACAGCTGAGGAACGTTAACACATCCAAAATCCAGGCCTTTGAAGGATGACGAAAGGCAGAAGAAAGAGTCAAAAAGGTAACCCATAGACTAGACATAGTCATCAAACAAATGGATACCTTATGCTCTCTGTTTACTGACGTTCTAGCGTGTAGGGCATCTGCTAGAAACTATGCTTTGTTCTTAATGGAAAGATATTTACAGTTGAAAATTAAAGCTGTCAAGGGGCAGGAGTACCTATAGAAATAAAAACCATTGATGACTTCATAAATTTTTGTAAGCATTACAGGGTGAAAGTTCAACGATTATTATGTGAATTCTATTTGCACAATCTTGTATTAGATGGAGAAACAGAACATAACCCTAGCCCTTTTGTGGGTGATGTCCAACTGTAGGCATTTATTTCCTTTGGTGTTAATCAAATAAAGTGGCTTAAAGCCTACAATGTATTTCAAAAGATGGGAGAACAAATTAGATTTATGGGTGAGGGGTGAACCTAGAGACCCACTCCAGCTATGGAATAAACATAGGGGCCTAATGAGGACTTAGGGAGTGATCGAGGCATTGGGACCTATCCACACAGCAATCATCCAGCAAGGGATAGAATACTTCTTTACCATCAAATACCTCGCCATAGCAGTAGCCAAATTCCAATACCAGACTTCTAATCAGAATATCCAAAATAGGGAACCATTCAACTATGAGAACTTTAAGCTAGTTGCTGACCGCTTAGGTATCTATGGTGACCTCATTTTGAGAGAAGTCCCGTCTTGGTTAGGCTGTAGGTTTCAAAGTCCAGTCATTTGGCACCCTGCACCAAGATATCAAGCCTTATATGAAATGCCTGAAGGTCAGACAGGACATCTTTTTGAACACATAGCTAGGCATCATGGTTGTAGACCACCTCATGAGATCCCTTTTCCAGCCTATTCCCTAACTGCCTTGCATGTCAATTACAATGTTTTCATGAGGGCATGAAAAAGGGTAAGCAGGGGGGTGTGTTGAGCATTAGAGAAGGTATGTAATTACTACTTATTTCGTTTTCTTTTCCTTAAATTCATAACTTCTTTGCATTATAAAATATGCATATGGTGAAAGATTATGATAAATCTTAGAAGATTTGTGAGCAACATAAAATGACTAATAATTACCTTTTCTTATGTAGAAAAAGGGGAAAACGGAAAATCGCCACTCCAAAGGAAAAGACAAGACGAAATCAACTGCTGTCCCTTTGACAGGGAACCGCATCCAAACGAGGCAATCCAGATTGGAGCGTATAAGCCAGGAAAAGGAAGAGGAGATACCAAATCAGTGCAAGAGAACAAAGAGATAACTGAGAAATAACGATCTGGTGAATCCCTCAGGATCCTTTGATCCTAAGGGATCGCTACCTTAAGATTATCTGTATCGTTGATATTTCTGTTTGGCTACTATAAGAAGGGACAACATTGCTAGCCCAAGGGGCGGACTATTATTGTTTTATGAAATTCACTATTGTAATTTAAACTTTGATCATCAAATCTCTTTAAAAGACTGATTACTGTAACTCTGTTTTGATGCTTAATATAAAATTTGTTGCTGTTCCATCTTTGATTCTAGAGTAATCACAACAGTGCATCCCTGGAGGCTAAGGCCCTGGCCCAGTGGATCACTTGCTTCCTGTACCATTAGTTTTCGATTCCAAGTCATGTGTGGTTTGATATTCTCTTATTCGCTTAGTTCAATAATGTGTTGTTGCTTATTATTCCATATATTAGCTCTGTTATATCTCGTTCCTATTTGAATAGTAAGGTTACTCTATGCAATCAGAATGTTATGCTATTCATTCTAAGCTTATATCGCTTTTCCATTCCTTTAACAGATGGATATTATTGTATAACATTTATGTTCCTTGCCGTTCCTTTAACAGATGAATATTATTGTATAACATTTCTGTTCCTTGCAGATTACCATTACTGCTCATTTACAGAGTAGCAATGCTGTGTATTCATAAATCAATAGTATTGTGTATTTACCTGCACTTTACTTCCAAAATGTGATTGCTGTTCATTTGGGATTGCCGTGCCGCCGTAATCGCAATTATTGTTTCTTCATAATCGTAATTAATAACTGCTATGCTGAAACTCAGATTAATGTTTCCTTCAATATAGAAGTGCTATATGCAGTATTCAATTTGGTTTGCTGTGCACTGATATTTGATTCAGGTTGCTATTCAATATTTCATAACTTCCTTTATTTTGCTGTCCCATTTCCGTTTGTTGTTCAAATCATTTCTGAAGTAAATATTGTTGCTTGATTTCCATAGATTACAATTATTGCTTCAATCATTTCGGTAGATTAATGCTTTGATGCTCAATCTTATTAAATAGATTAGTTTATGTTCCTTTTCTTGTTATTTGAATTATCATTGCTTTGGTGTGCATAGAACGATCTGAAATTATAGTGAACATTGACAATTGTTGTCCAGTTCCCAGGTTGATGATCTTTTCCTTAACTACTTTTCAATTACATCAGTTTACAAAGGGAAGGGTTATTATTACTGCACCCTTGACTGATAGAGTGTTGTAGTTCTTTAAATGAATGATTTAGTTACAAGTATTTCCAGTTCTTGCCATTACTTTTAGAAGTTTGTTTCCAGTATTTAGTTACTCTTGCAAAAGCACTATACTACTAGCATTACTCTGACAGATGACCGCCTCAGACTGAGTACACTCTTTGAGATAACAAATCGATCCTGGATTGATAATTAATGTAGGGTAAATAGAGGTGAAAAAGACCCTTTTTGCTACTCGACAACCGTGACACCATTATTTTGAAAATTTTCATCATGCTCTTCATCACTGTTGCTCTCATAGTCCATAGGATTAGGACTAAGTGGACACCGTGACACTCCATTATTTTGAAATTCGTTATCATGCTCTTCATCATTTCTGCTCTCATAGTCTATAGGACTAGGACTAAGAGGACACCGTGACACTCCATTCTTTTGAAATTTTTCATCATGCTCTTCATCATTGCCGCTCTCATAGTCCATAAGATTAGGACTAAGTGGACACCATGACACTCCATTCTTTTGAAATTCATCATCATGCTCTTCATCATTGTTTCTCTCATAGTCCATAGGATTAGGACTAAGTGGACACCATGACACTTCATTATTTTCAAATTCGTCATCATGCTCTTCATCGCTGTTGCTCTCATAGTCCATAGGATTAGGACTAAGTGGACATTGTGGCACTCCATTCTTTTGAAATTATTCATCATGATCCTCATCACAATTGCTCTCATAATCCTTAGGATTAGGATTAAGTGGAAACCGTGACTCTTCATTTATTTGAAATTCTTCATCCCATCTTTTATCAGTGTTGCTTTCATAGTCCTTAGGATTAGGACTAAGTGGAAGAATTTTTGTTATATTCATCAATATGAATAGAGTTGTTACACGAAGAAGATGTTGATGCTTCACAAAGCAAAACTTCACTACCAGAAGAATCCATCCATTTCAAATAGAAGAGGTTGAATGATACAAATGCAGACTCTCCTAATGATATTATATAGCTTAAAGAATGAAATTTTCCCTCCAAAAATTTTCACCAAAATTTTTCCCTCCAAAAATTTCGTTTCATGTATTTCCCTTCATTATTTTCTTTTACAATTTATTGAAAAATTTTAAGTATATTTTTTGAATGAAATAAATCTTTAAATTTAAAATTGTAAACTAAATCTTTTACCTAAATTAATTTAATAGTTAAACTATATAATATTTACTAGATAATGGAATGTTTTTTTTTTTTTAATTTTTACAAATACCTTCTAAAACAAATTAATCCCACATTCACCGTGCTGTAAAACAATTCCATAATATTCACTTTATCATAGTTTCCTATATCGCCATAAAAAAATTAACATTTTTTTTTTTTTTTTTAAACAAATTAATTCCACATTAACCGAATGGTAAAACATTTCCATAATTTCACCTATATAATAAATTTCATTATCACTATTACTCACATCATATCAAGGTTTTCCGAGGTTCATTAAAAGAATTGAAGTGAATTTGTGGAGCAGCTACATTGCTATCAACAATATATTCAACGAAGGATTCTCACATTTGAAATGTTAGTTAATTTTTTTTCTTTGCAAATTTTAAAATTAAATAAGTGTAATGAAGTTTGTTTTGTTTTTTTAAATTAAATTTTTTTGCAGGCCAAATTTACCCACTACATCCGCAATGGGCATGGTGGACTCGGTAATGCTCATGGCAGCCAAACGGGCCCATGGGTTAGGGGCAGTGGGTTGGCTACCCGACACCTCGCCCCACCCCGGTGGCCCAACGGCCCGCAGGGGTGGCAACTGATTCGGAATTGACCCGCCACCCAGGCGGCCCAATGGCCCACAGGGGTGGCAGCCGATTCGGAATCGACCCACCACCCCAGCGGCCCAATGACCTGCGGGGGTGGAGGCCGATTCAGAATCGACTTGCCACCCTGGCGACCCAATGGTCCGCGGGGGTGGCAGCCGATTCAGAATCAACCCGCCACCCGGCGACCCAAGACGCTCAGGGTGGCGGGCCGTTGGGCCGCCAGGGTGGGTGGGGCTGGGTTCGGGACGGGGGCAGTTGTTGGGCTGCCAGGGTGGGGTAGGGGGCCAGACCAACGATCAACTAGGTTGGCCTATCGATTTCAGGGTGGATGGTAGGGTTGATGTATTTTTTAAATTTCTTATTTTTTTTTTAAATTGTTATGGTTTACAAAATTAATTATCATTTATCGTTTTCATTGTTAATTTAAGTTATTAATTTGTGATTTTTTTTTGAGGAAAAAGGCATCAAAGAAGATTTCTGTGAATCTTTCTGAACCAAAGACTCTTAAAGGCAGATTTTCAAAAAACATTGTTGAACGAATCCCACCCGAGCTGATGGCTACAAATCTTTCAAGTGCCTCAAACGATAAGAAAATGATTTCATACTGGAAGAAATCAAAAGAAGTGAAGCTTCCAACAAATGTTTGGTATGTGAAAGAAATAGTAAGACAAAATGTGCAGATATAGTTGTATTTTGATATACCTAATGATAATGGAATTTATGAGGTGAACGGAATTGATATTTTGATATACCGAACATTGAAATTGTTTACATACTTACAAAACCGACCAAGTCACATGAAAGTATTAAATACCATTTATCATATTCATTGTATGACACGAGAGAGGTATCTACAAAGTTGTGTAAACAAATCGTAAATGAGATGACACAAAATATCGTAACTATTGTTATTTATATTTGTGTTTTGCGTTCTTGTAACTGTCTCACTATATTTTTATAACTTTGTTTTTATTGACATATGATATTTTATTTGGCAGAATTTTGTTGAAAGTTGTTCAATTAGGTTGGGAGGCATTCATTTCATAGAGCATGATATTATGAAAGTTTCTGCAGTTTCTACTCAGTGTCAGAAGAAGATATGACAAACAAGCAAAATGTAGTAATTCATGATGCTACAAAACTACATCCAAGGGTTCAGAAAAAAAAACCTCTAGTGGATAAATCTAGCAAAGATAGACATGTTACTTTTGAAGATGAGGAAGTTGAAACTGACAGTGAAGAATATGTTGTCGTTACTGAGGATGACATTGGAACTGAGAAGAGCTGTAAAAGACCAAAAGTAATAATTCCCAAGAATAAATATGTTCTAGTTAATGATGAGAATGTTATGAGGAAGAAAAGTAAAGTTGAACATTTTGAAGTAGTCATTACCAACAGTCAAGAACCTAGTGAGACTTCAAAAGAAAGCACAGAAATCATTACACCAGGAGTTGATTTAGAGGATGGCATTATCAAAACAAAACAAAATGCCATTCGACAGAACTTGAAAAAGAGAACTTAATTGAGAGTGGTCATACATTTCAGCTTAATGTCAGACAAATCTATAAGGCAAGTGAAGGACAATGTAAATATCAAATCAGAAAGCCAAATCATCTGCATGTTCACAACTTGAAGACATTGATGAGGTACAATCCATATGCTCATGTGGTTAATTATGTGCTTCTTTGATCCAGTTCAAGTTCCCAACAAAGAAGCATTTGATAAGTCAAAATGTTTTGAATACAATTATTATGTGCTTGGGGGGAACCATTCTATAGAAGCTCAAAGACAATTGATGGAGTAATATCCCAATAACCCACATTTTGAAACAATGAAATGTATCATTTATGCTGGTTTATTAGATATAGAAGCAAGGTTAGTGGCATGGGATCATAATTCAGATAATGAATATAGGATGTCTATGAATTTCATCCAAAAGGTTAGATTTATTCATAGTGAATTTGAAGAAAAATGTGGTGGGGATAAGCTAAATGTTACTATAGATTTTCGAAAGGAATTTTGTATGGAAATATGCTATCAAATTGAAGAGAAAATCAATTCAAAAGGCGACAGAGTTAGTGATTTATTCAGAGGTATTGATAACATTTTCCAGTTGGCATTTAAAACTAGAGAGATATGAGAATTTATTAATGAGATTTTTAGCACGTGGGAGAACATTAGCATTAAAAACTAGAAGGTCAAAGGTCTAAATCATTGATATGTAGCAACAATAAATCAGGTCTTGAAATGAAGCAGCTTCCAGAAGATATGACTATCACACCTTGGAGAGCATTGCAAGGAGTGAAGGATGAAAAAATTGTCAAAGCAATATTATCTCATGTGAGGTCAGGGGAATTATCATTGGAGGAAATGTCTGAGGAATTTCAAAAGTAAGTTTGTTGAATTATTTTTATTTATTTCTAGATTATAATTTTCTTTTAAATATAACATATTGTTCTTGGTAGTATTTGTTATATATATCATTATATTAACTTTTTTTACTTTATCTATGCAGTCACAAAGTTTACATGAAAATTCAAGGACAAATGGTTAAATTGTTGAATGAAGATAGTTGGGATGATGTTGTACACAACTATCTAGATTCAAGTTCTACATCAACATTATTTTTTATTTTTTATTTTTTTATCTTGCATTTAAAAAGGTATGTTGATTTATACATTCATTTTTATTAATCTTTATACTATTTTTAATTTATAACTTACACATATATTTGTTTATTTTATAAAAGATGAAGAATGATGCAAATGGAGCACCAGATAGTTTCAAAACCTTTATTGAAAAAATTAAGATCGAAAGGCTGAAGAAGAAACGTCTTAAAAATGTTGAACTTGATCCAACTCTTACTCATTTCATTTGGAATGGGCTTGACACTATTCAATATCAAGTAATACAAGGCGACTGTGAATACATTGCTAAACTCATACCTAAAAGGGATTATGACCTAGTTATTGCAGATATTCCCCATGGTTTCAATATTCCAAACATTGACTATGATAGTGACCCTTATACTTATCAAGCTCTTAGTAAAGTGGTTGTAGATTTTCTAGAAGTCACGTCATCACCATTATGGAGATTTGTGACATTTCATTCAGACATGCAATTGGCAATGTTATTGTCAAGCTTCAAGGGGAAAACAAATTCAAGGATGTAGCTTACATGGTAAGACATTTAAAATGTATATTTGATTAATGTTAAAAAATTCATTTATGTACAAGTTAATTGAACTTTTACTATTTCATGTTACAGGCAAAAGTCAAATCTTCTTAACCGTGAAGATCAACCATTTATATATGATTGTGAGTTCATCCATATTGATAGTTGGGCAAAAGATGATAGCTATATGTCTATGATTTTTAATCGGGTAGATGCAAAGAGTCATATCCAAATACTGACTTATGATGCTGTTGTGAGAAAACTAACATACGAAGATAAAGAAGCAAAAGGAGAGATAGTTAACATTTATCAAAAACCACAGTTATTGATTAACTATCTTATAGACATATGTTCAAATGAAGGAGATTGGGTTCTAGATTTATTTTCTCGCTCAAGTAAGTTTTATTATATGGAATTGAATTTCAATATGTTATTTCTTAATTTATATGTCAATATACTAATTTACTTCATTATTTCTTTTGTGCTTGATAATTAGGTACAACGCTAGCATGTTGCCTTCAAAAAGGAAGAAATTGCATTTCCATTGAAAACGATCCAACACAATATAATTTGATTCAACAAAGAATTAATGCTCTTCAATTTCTTCCAGATGAAATGCAAGAAATTGGGTTGAAGAAAGGGGACTTTAGTGAATCACGTGTGGCAAAAAAGGCAAAGGAACCCCAACCACCATTACACCGAATGATTGTAAAGGCATACATTGGGAGATTCGCAGACATCAAAGATCCATTAGAAGAGGCAAATGAACAAATGAAGCAGAAAATATTGTGGGAGAAAACAATGGTGAAACTCTAGAGGATGAAGAGTTTGGATTACGTGACTTTGTTGATTAAATTTAAGTTATGCTTGGAAATCAAGCTCATTTTTTGTAACTATTAATTAGTTATACTTGTAATGTTTTGATTTGAATTTTTATGAGAGAATAGCACTCATAAATGTTTTATGCGTTCAATATTTGTATTATATGAATTTCACATTACATTTTTTATGTTTAATCATTATGTTTTAAAAAAAACAAGTGATATTATTATTTGACCTGAAATTCCATAAAACAAAACTATTATTTAATAACATTTTTAGTTAAAATTTTTTCCTATAAAAATTGTGATTTTTGACATGTCCATTTCTAGCAAAAAATTACAAAACATTATCAAAATGTGTAGTTTTTTACTTATATTTATGTTGAAAATGGTTATTTTTATGTCAATTGTTAAAACTTATTGTTTTTTAGAGACAATTATTTCATGTGGATTGAAAAATTAATTAACAACGTATAAATATGTAGAATATCGAAAATTCAAAATATCTACCTTCTTCTTTAAATATGCAAAACAATAAAAACCTCTCGACAAAAAAATAAATAAATTAAAATAAAAACAAGAAAATATGGAGAAGAAGACCACTTCAAAAATTATTAATTATTTACATTTCATACATTAGAAAATTTAAAGTCAAAAAATAGGTCTTTTAAAAAAGGGCCCGATGCAGAATTACCACTTTTTTAAATTAGCATGAAAATCACTACCATTCTAAAACGTAATGTACATAAAAAATTTAAAGTGCCAAAAACTATGCTCTAAAAAAACATGTGTTCTGCATCACCCCTTTTCAAAATTGGGTCATTTTTTTGCTATCTCTACGAAACGGGCAACAATATCAGTCCCTGTTTCAAAGTTTGCATTGTTTGACTAAGAGGGCATTGCAACAATCCTTTAAGTCTTAATGGAGTGCTATGCTAGGGAAGGAGGCTTAAAACTAACCTTAAGAGTGCAAATTTGAGGCTACAATGTTGGACTAAGGGTCATTGGGGCATTATAATGTTGGATGGAGGCTAAAAAAGGCGCGATGGCATCTTGGAAAACTAAATTTTTTGAGAGTAATGTTCAAGACAAGGTTCCTTTTGATGCTATATTATTGGGATGATGCTTACGGGGGGGGGTGTTATAACATTAGCTTGAGATCCAAGAGGGCTCTACATTGAGTTTGGAAGGCTAAAAATCAAGTTGCAAGATAAAGTGTGAGGTTGTAGCATTGGATAGATGGCTAAGGTGGCACTATATAATTGGCTGGAGGCCCAAGAAGTCACTACATAACTCAGAAATGCTTAAATTTGCAAGAAGAATCAAGTGGAAACATCTCTGTAAAAGTTACCTCAATAGGATAGAGCATGAAATGTCAATTTGTGCTTCTGATATGGCCAACAAAGTTGTGTTAGGATCACAAGTATTCCTCCATTATCTCAAGTTAGGAGGGATGATCATAGCTCATAAGTGTTGGATAGGCTTGGTAAGGTGATCTCTGCATTGATTTGAAAAAGTGGGCTCCTCAATGCCCTCAGGCACAAGGTACTGAGAGGAATCTAGAAGGGTTGTTGTTGCAACTACAACACATCAATAAAGGTGAAGTATAACAATGTAGTGAACGCTACTACTTAGGATATGTGGTTGCAACACTTTCTTATAAAGTTATGTGTTTAGATTCCTTGTTCAACAAATTTATAGGTGTGATAATTGGAGTACACTCACGTTCTATAAAGACTTAGTATAGAGGTAGTTGACTAAGCACATTGAGGTTCACATGCACCTTATCATAGGATATATTCAAGATGGAGTTATTTATATGTAGTACTGCCTTTATTCTTAGCCTATTACAAACATCTTCAATAAGAGTTTCTTGGAGCAAAAGTTCACAACTTTGTGAGAGCTCTTTGGAGTGAACGACACAACTTCTTGATTGTTGATATTGCTAGCATGAACATTCTTATTTTGAAGGGGATTAAGAAGGGGGGCAAGGGTTTTTCCCACTATATTCCCCCTCTTTACCTCATTATTTACCTAATGGTTTGTACATGTGTATCAAACATGGATGAAAATTGTCAGGATTTATTCATTTTGCACACTCCCTTGTTGTGTTGCATGGGAAATGTTGGTGTAATTACATAATCAGAGACTCACTCATAGATAATTAGGTCCACATATGACCACTTTTCTTCATATACTAAACATTCCCTACTGTTTGAGATCATCTTCTATTTTTAGCATTTTTCTTTATTTAGCAAGTCTATTTTTAACAGGTTAGGATTTCATGAAAATTTGAAGGCAAAAGTGACTTGGAGTAAAACCCATGCCCTAGTCTCAATTTAGACCCATATTGAGTGGTTCAACTTTTATAATGTGTATTTTGTGATTTAACACATGTATATAGCCTTATGTTGGAATTTTCAGATCTAAACCTTTCCTGTTGTGAAATTTCCTTGTAAAACCAAAGGGCACGCCAAGCTACACTATAAGGCACACTCACCTCTCAAAACTCATTCAATTTGATTGTTTAAAATTGTAAATAATTTTTTTGTGTCATTTTACATAATACTATATAATTAATTTTGCATTTGTAGTTATAAAAGATTATGATGTGCAAAAATATTCAAGAAATGCCTAGTAAAAAATTAGAAATGCACAACTTGCTTTTGAAAAGCTAGACAAACTTGTAAATACCTTATATTTGAGTTGTGAACATTGTTGTGGGTGTGATTTATCATATTATATCTACTCATTTATCTCGGTTTGTAATTGCAGTTGTAAAAAGGGTTGACTTGCAAAAGACACAATTTTTTCCTTGTCATTTGGAAGGTGAAATTGTGCTCAGTGACCAAATTAAAATTCATGCCCAAGCTTCCTTTCAACTATAAAAATTATTCTATAAGTTGTAATATGGAGGTATTCATATGTTAAACTTAATTGTGTTATTTAAAATTTAATTGAAGAGCATGAGAAGTTACTTTCATGCACATAGATTTGGGATTTCATGTGAATTTGAGGGAGAATTTACCTTAGAGTAACATGCGTGCCCTAGTCTCAATTCGACCCAAATTGAGTTGTTCAACTATCAAAAGGTGTCATTTGTGTTTTGATACCTATATATAACATTATATTTGCATTTTTAGATAGAAACTTTCATGTTGTGCATAAAGGCTAAAAATTGACATGTCAAATTCAAAGGGCAGATTTGTTAAAGTTGGTTATATGAGGCAGGTTATTTGAATTGGCCTTATTAAAATGCACACTGGTGTAATGGAGATGCACTGTTATTGGTGAATTTTGGATGATGAGATGATGGATATATAGACTATTGAGTAATTCCTTCCTTACGATGAGATACATATTCCTTAAAAAGAAAATGCACACTTAATAATGGAAATCATGTTTTTCTACATGAAATCAGGACATCCTATAAAACACATGCCCTTGAGTGAAAAATGCAATCCTTGTTTTAGGATTTGCATTATAACTTTTGAAATCATAATTTTAGGGAAGAATCATATCTTCATAAGAATAATGCACATTATGTACACTATCCTTATGAAAATTTCCAAATATAAGACATTGAGGAAAATGCATGCATGCAATATGAAGATACATGCCGTTGACATAATCTGCTAACCTATAATGTTGTATATCCTAATTGATTCTTTCTTGTATATGAATGGTCTTTGTGGGTGGAATGTGTTTAATGAATGCCAATCCATTAAGAGATGATGATGCTAGTATGACATGGATTAGAACAAACTTGAATTCAAACATGACAAGTTGTTTAAAACGTATTAGATATATGACATAGTTACACTTCTTGGTATATGATGTAGTTAAACTTCTTGTAACCTAGATTCAAGTTATCCTTACTATGTTTTGTTTTATTGGTTAATCCTTAATGAAATTAGTTGAAGATTGTGGTACATTCTTCATTAAACATGAATACAATGATATATGTAATCATTTATTACCTATACTACTTATGTGTACAATTAAACTAGTTTAGCTACTATGTAGAAACAAGTTTCTCTTGTTTTCATGACGTAGAGGTATAGTTGGAGATGCTGGAAAACATCCTTCAATCATTTTCATTAAGTATTAATAAAAAAACCAAACATGGTCATAATACCATGAATTATGTTTTCAAGCAATGTCATTTCCAAATATTGCATTTCAGCTCATCATACTATGTTGATTACACATGATTTGTAGGTAAGCATACACACTCATGCATGTTTATAATAAAAAATCAATGTATCTTTCAACCCATTACAAAGTTATGGGAATAAACACATCTTAATATACAATATTTAGGGTTTACAAAATTTCCATAGTCCTGTAATTTGTTAAATCTGTAGGTTTGCAAATTGTAAAATACAACAATCAAATTTTGTGTGTCAAGTATGCATATGGCTTGTAAAAGGTGTATTTTGATGTGAAAACAAGATCATATTGTAAACCCTACAAAAACGTATAACCTGTTGGTTGCATATGTTGAAGAAAATGTAACTAGGCTACGTCTTCATAAATGTAATTTTGATATTTGTATGTATTCAAGAAAAGAGAAATTATTTTTATATTATTTGTCAATGAGTTTCTTTCTCATTGAAAATAAGTCAAGCATATTTTAAAGTTCTTCTAGAGAGTCAAAGTCAAAATGTAATTATGATGCGACCCTTTAAGGGCATGTTACATCATGTATGTCAATGTACAAGGTCATGGGAACACCTCCAAGTCAAGTCAAATCCTCTCCTAGCTTCAACAAAGTCTCCAAGAAGCTAAATGATGAAAAAAAGATGAATTGTGATGAAACAATCAAGTCGGTCTAATGAACAATCAAGTTGGCCTGAAAAGGAGGGACACACCTCTATTTATAGATGTTATCCACTCCTCATACAACGCATTCATTAAAGCTCTGAAATTATTGAGGAGATAAACCTAGAAAGGAAGTTAAAGGGAAATCTATAGGGTCTCCAAGGATAACGAGGAAGAAGGGTATACAACCAAAGTTAAGGAGACCATTTCTATGGCAACTATAGCCACATGTGCGTGGATAAGGAAGGCTACTTGTGGTTATGACAATAGTCACTAACAACTCACCATCTCCCATTGTTTAGGGTTCAAACCAAGCCTACAAGACCACTCTCTAAAGTGAAGGATAAAGGAAAAGGCAACAAAGATAAGGGGATTGTTTTAGGGTTTATGCTGAACGTGCAAATATTTCAACAGTGTGCTTTTTGTGGATTTGACAACAGTTGAAGGCAACACAATTAGAAGCCTCATTCGGATGTGTAACTAGGTCTACGAGGTCTCCTAAAGAAAGCAAAGAAGGTTCTCTCTAAAGCAAAGTAAAGAAGCCCTAATTTTCTAGGGTTTCTCCTAAGAATAAGATAGTCTAAGTTAGACAAGTAGCGTAAGAAGGACGAAGTGGTGAGGAGCAAAGTGCCGGAAGAAAAAGGTCCATGTGCCAAAAGTTATAGTGCAAAAAGAGGAAGGATTTGACTTATGCTTGGAAGACATCCTAGTCAAGGGTCTAGGGTTTGGCAGTTGTTCAAATAAGAAGCTTCAATAAGAGAAAACTTACCAAGGGTTTTCCTCTCAAGAGTGGAAAGGTTTTTCCCCTAGCAGAGACCCAAACTTTGTGTTCTTGTTATTTTGTTTTAGTAGCAATTTGATGAAAGACACACACTAATAAGAAGAAGAAGATAAATTGTCAAAGTGCATCACAAACTGTTATCAAGTGTGAAGAATATTAATAAACACCATTTCTCTCCATTCTTCAACATGGTATCAGAGCTAAGGTGACACATCAAGGAAAGGGAAACTCAAGAACACTCATCAAGGAGAAGCATCTACAAAGTCGAAGCATCAAGCCTAGGAGTCTCAATCACTTCAAAGACAAGAAGGGTCTACAATCCATCATTCATCAAGGAGGTCTACAAAGCTAGTAGAAGATACTTACATAAAGGCACCTACAAAGAAGAGTAGATTGAAGCAGGACCTACATCAAGCTACAAGTCATCAAGAAAATCTCATCATCAAGAAAGTCCACTTGAAGAAGGCAACTTAAAGAAAATCAAGATCTGAGGAAGGCAAGCCATCAAGCCTTCAAAGAGGAATCAAATCCACTACATCTCAAAATCTATCATGTAAGTACATGTTCCCTTTTGAATATACATCAATGTATTTTTGCAAGGAAAGCAATAAATTGGTAGGTACCAATATTTTTCTTGCATGGAAGAAGAGGACTGATCTACTTCTCAAGGAGAATGAACTCCTAGAACATGTCAAAGGGAATATCACTATCCCTGTTAAGGAACAAACTCAAGCCTTATCCAAGTACAATAAGGACGAGACAAGAGCTCAAAGGATTATGATAGAATAAATCAAACACTCTCTCATTCCCCATGTCTCCAAGTTTGAGACATCAAAAGAAAGTTATGATAAGCTAGTAGAGCTATTCTCGGTATCCACAATTGGAGAATTAATATCTCTAAGGAATGAATTATACAAGATGAAGATAACAAAGGAAGGAATAGCTCCCTACTTCATGAAAATATCTGAAATGAGAGATCAACTTCAAGAGCTTGGGGAGGTAATGTCTGATAGAGAGATGACAACTATAGTACTAAATGCTCTACCTGAGGAGTGGAAAAACTTCACATCAAGCATATATGCGAGGAAGGAAGCAACCACTCCCAGTGAAATGTGGTCTCTATGTAGGACAAAAGAACCCAGACTCAAGGCAAAAGAAGATGTGGGATCAAAAGAACAAGCATTTGCTACCATGGCCAAGAGAAAGGGTAAATTTGGAAAGTTTAGTCCACGAAGAACAAACAACAAAGATATGTCCAAAATCCAATGTTTTTGATGCCAAGAATATGGACATGTTGAAGCCTCGAAAATCGCTGCAACAACATTGGGGAAACCACCCGGTCCGGACCTTAGTGCAGCTCCTTTTCCATTTGGGGTAGTGGCTCCGACTGGGGATAATGGGACCAGTTTCCCAGAAATAGATAAATGGGATGAGTGAAGGATTTATGGATAACACTAGCGGTAAGTGAAAGGATAAAACTGTTGACAGAAATATAAATAAATGAAACTATCCCGGGAATCTATTGAGCTCTATAGTGTAGCGTTTGATGCTCTATGTCTAAAAGATAAGCATATAGATGACTGTATCTTCACAACATAGATATTAAATCATTTAAGATTGTTGTGCTTAAATAGTTAAGCAGAGCGATTAAAGCGAAATTACCACACTTTACACATTTATATCATTGTCATACACACGATTAAAAGCAAAAGCACATCACTAAACATCCAATAGTGGAATGAATAAGATCTGCTATTATAGCGCATGCATATAATCAACGATAGCAAGAATAATTACATAACAATTCATATAAGAGGAATGAATTCAGACATAGATAGAAATACCATATGAGCTGCGTGACACTCGCAGATATCAATCGCTATGTTCAGTTCTTCCTTTAACGCAAAAACATTCTTCAATCAACGACAATAGTGCACAATTGTATAAAGAAACTTCCTCATTAAAGTAAGAACAACTGGTCGAGTTTCATAAAAGAATATTGGCTGAAGCACAGTAGTGCAAACTTCAGTCTGTTAAGTCTCTTACAAAATTTTACGACCCATTCTAAAAACATAAAAGGGTCTATAAATACAATACTAATTTAAATATCTACTAAACAGAAATGCTACTAAACTGATATCAATAACTTTTGATCCTATTTTGGCTAGCGATCTAGCGAGCTGGAGTGATTCATCAAGTCGGCTGCTTTCCTTTGAATCTGAGCTGATTTATCGCCAGCATTGGCTCAATTTCCGGAGGTTTGTTGAGGCGCGAACTGAGCTGGGCAGCATAGGTAGCATCTTGAATATCGGGGATCATACACTCGATTGCATCTGTCAAACACTTCAAGGTGGCTCTTTGTGTATGTGGCTTAATTAGGAAAAGCCAATATGCTTCCAAGTTTAAACTATTAACCCCGGCGATTAATCTTCCTTTTTCTTCTAACTCAGGGTAACATGATTGCTCCAATGCATTTGTTGTTGTCATCTTTCCTGGTGTACATTGGGAAATCATATTCGCCAAGTAGAGAGTGTTGTTGACTAAATCAACTAGATTGCTAGAAGTTGATCTACATCTTGAGGCTTCTCTCTCTGCTTTCAACACCTGAGTGTGCCATTCTGTGAAAAGTATATCCTTATCAGTTTCAAGTATCCTGGGCAAATTGGCTGCTTTTCCCAGATTCGAATCTTGCCATTCAAGATGTGCAGTAATGGCCTCATCGGCTTGATTTAAATCATCCCTAGCTTTCTCTACCTGTTCATTTATAGATGTGGTTAATTCGCACAGTGGCTCGGCTTGAGCAATCTGTTGACATAAGAGTTTAACCTGAGATATTAGCGTGTTGTTAATCAATGATGCTTCTTTTCTGAACTCTGTCACCTGCGAAGCTCCTTTTATCTTTTCTAGCTGCGATGGCATTTGAGCGATTTGCTCATCTTTGGTTTTCACCATTTGTTCATTCGCCGCTTTCAACTGTTCCAATGCCTCTGTCAACTCTTTCTGTTTCTGGATCGCAGTCTGGTCAATCCTTTCCTTCTCCGCTTGCAATTGCTGGGTTAATTGATTATTCATTTGCTGTTGTGCCAACAACTGCTCCTCTGCTTGCGCTGCCCTCTGCTTTGTTTCTGCTAATTCCGTCTGTAATGTGGAGATTTCTTGGTCCTTATTCTTTAATAAAAGGCTTACCTCCGATGCTTTGTCGATTGTTGCTGCCGAATAGGCTCCAGCATACTGTGACAACTTTGTTAAATCATCGGAGGGGTCTAATTTCTCCTTCCATACTACATTACCCGTGACCGTTTGCTCTGGAAAGATAGAAGGTTGATCAATCCTTCGTCTTTTCCTTGATCGCTTTACAACTGCTCTGTGCCTCGGGCTGTAGAAAACATCCAATGGAGGAATATCTTCTACCTGCAAAATGATCTGATCGGTGGGATCTTTTGGAATTATTTCAACATCCTTAGACTTAGGTGGGCCGGTGGTTCCACTTAGAACCTGAGATGAAGTATCGTCTTGCGTGTCGCTGGTCTTAGAAGTGTCTGTATCTTTTGAGCGTTTTCCTCCACTCATGATAGAATCAAACTGCTGCCATTCCTGAAGCAATTTAGGATCTGTGGCAGTATCTACACTGGCATCAGTGGTGGTCTGTTGCCTTTTATCAGTTTGAGACTCCTTCTGTACTTGTTCCTGTTTTTCCTTCTGATGCTCCTCCTGTTCCCTTTGCTGTTTATCCTCATGCTCTTTCTTTAGCCGTTCTTCCTGCTCTTTCCTCTGCTTTTCCTCTTGTTTTTTCCTCTGTTGTTCCTCCTGCTCCTTATTATGATCTTTTGTTATAGCAGGAGGTTCCTTTGTCTATTGCCGACCAAGCTCGCTTGACGATGTCACTAGGGTCGTTGCTAATAAATCTAGAGGCAGAGTTTGCAACCTCTGCTCTCTGAGTTTATTAAATTCAGTCAACCCTTCATCATTATATTTCATCCTAGCGAGTTCTTTAGCTTGTCCTATTGTTTCAACTGCAATGAATAGGTCATCGAACATATCTTCTTGATGCTCAAACGTTGTTAATTTGGCGTGTTCTAATGCGGCATAGGCAACTAGCTTTGGATCAAATGCCCTGTTCGGGATTGTAGCCAGAGCTAAAGATTGAATCTTTGTGGCTTCCTTTTCCACATGTTTGAGATCATGCAATGTAAAGACACCACACCTTAAGGGAAAAGCGGGCCAGCCTCTTTTCTTTTCCTTTTTGAGAGTCTGTGTAGTACTCTCAGCCGTAATCTGATAGGCGATTTCTCTTGCTAGCAACTTATCTGGAACATATAAAGGGAGAACATGTGGGTTGGCTTGGCTGCCGTAAACTCTGATATAGGTAAATTGCTCTTCTCCAAACCAACTAGCCATTGCTGGTAAATCAAAGGAAGCTTGGTAGGAAATCTTTGAAATGGGTTTATCAAAAATGGAATAATAGATGGGAACCATAAAGCCATTACAAATTTGATACAGGTGGTTTTTGTAAGAAGACTTCCACAACTTTCGGTGATATATATGAATGGGCGAGGGGTCTTGTGCAGTCCACCTCCAACCAAGAACAGGGAATTCGGAATTGAAACATAATGTGTCTAAGATATATGCGCTATAATAAAATGGGGGGATTTTCCTTTCAGTGACCACAGTCTTATTTCTAAAATCACGAACAGCTACTGCTAGTTTATCCGAGAGGATAGTAGCCCAGTCCATAATTATACTGCTTACTACTGCCTCCATAAGAGGAACCATTTCTATGGTAAAACTAGCAGAGTTGTGTAAACCCCATAACCTACACATCATTATACCCGCATAGCAATAAGGAGAAGCCAAAGAATCAACCGAGTACTTACCGGAAGACTCGTGTTTGTGCTTGTTCGGATTTTGTCTCCAATCCTTGATGGGTTCGGATTCAATTTCATTTTCGCTTGCAAACTTCTCCAAGAAGGCGTTGTTGTATATCTTCTCTGGCTCGGGCAAATGATACATTTGCCTTAAGTCATCTGCCTAATGATCCGAAAATCCTCCCATCTCTGGTGCTAAAAGTTCTGTCCATGATTGGGATTTCTTCAATCGCCCATCGCACAACGTCTGTGGATGGGAGAATTTTGCTCCCTGGATGCTATCCTGTGAAGGAAAGAGTCGGCCAAATCTTTGAGAGTGCAACCAGACTTCCGTAATGAATCTGCGGTAGCTTCTGTTACCGTCTTCTTTGGTTTCTAGGCTTCAATCAAGTCGTAAGTGCCTTGCCAAGTCACTCTGGTGAGGCCCGTGCATGTAGTATCAGATATTAGGCCTTTCTTCTTATTTGCAGTAGCTTGTCCTGCGACAGGTGGATTGGAAGCACCCGCAGTCTTCTTAGACTTCTTACCCATCATGCTCGAACTCCTGTTTATGAATGAATTCTGCACAGAGAGGCAATTGTGCGTAATAGAGAGAGATAACAATGAAAAGCTTGCAAGTGATCACAAATGAATAGGTGCGCAACAATATATTCAGCTTTTAAAACGGGCGCGGAGACAATCCATAGAAAGATTTTAAGACATCATTCCATTAATTGGCCGTATAAAGCCTGTCACCCTATAAATGCCCATTATATCATTATTCGGGCGAGTAATCTCCTTAAGCATGCAATGGACGTATTGGCGGCTGAGCGGAGGTGATTATGCTTTAAATATGAATAAATTGAGCTTTCCAATCACTTTAATAGTTTTTTTATTGAAAACTGTGCCTTATCGCATCGCATCGGGGGTATGATTAGTACGCCTTAACGATATGTATTGGGTACCGCCGATCGCCGAATGCGATATCGCATCAGCGAAAAACTTTATGTGCATTGAGACTTAAGCGAAGGTAACCCGCCGATCGCCGAGCGCCGATAGCGCATCGCATCGGGGCAAATGGAATGGGGCGTTTTTTTGGACGTGCATTGGATATCGTCGATCGCCGAATGCGATATCGCATCGGCGGAAAGCCTTGTGCCACTTTATATGCCCCTTATGTCATTGCGATATGCGATCTTGCGATCGCTTTATCGCAATGACCGAGATTCGCTTTATTTCTTTAAATGGGTATTGTTTAAAAAGGGTTTTGTAAAGCGCTCATTTGATTATCGGACTTTTTGTTAAATAAAAGTATTGATATCAATTTTATTTTAAAGGGACCCATTTCATAGTGTAATGTTTTATGAATAAAAATGATATGAAATGGGGGGTTGTTTGTAGAGCACAACAATTGGTGATTCGCTGGACGAACCAATTATCTCTGGAAGAATAAAAAATACTTAAGCTTTTTGAAATAGAGTTTCAACTACAAGGGGAAAAATCTGATATAACTAGATATTTATGCATTCTGAATATCATGAAACTAATTTTGCTAACTTCCTACCTTTTCTAACTTGAAAGAAGTACATTTTAAGTCTCAAATGGGCCTTTATTGGTTTATAATGATAAAAATAGAAAATCTTTCCAAATCAGCTTTATAATAAACTCGTTTGTCATAGGTAGAGCCTCTGCTGCCAGCAAACGTTTATAGTTTCGACAGGGATACCTTTTAACCATGTAATTGTCCATTGTCCCATCCAATTAAGAGTGTGATTATCAGAATGAATTCAAAACATGTTTTCATATTTTGTTCATCTTTCTTTTTTTTGTCATTGACAGGATAAAAAAGCCATTGCCCTGGTTTGGTGGCCAGCTGTTGACAATGCCACTCACTGGTAGTAGTCTAACTGAAAAGCTAGCTCGTGATGAGACTCCTTGTCTTGAATTCAAGCCATTACCTGTTTGGTATTTCAAGCATTGGTAATGTCAGTTAAGCTATTTCCCTATGAACATGGTAAGCAGGCTTGTAATAAGACCTCTTATCTTTAATATCTTATATTTTAGAATTACACTCTGAAAAATCATAAACTTTAATGAATGGGGTGAACAATCTTTACCTTAAGAGTCAATGGATGACAGGTTAAGAGTTGAAGATGCTGAAATTGAATTAACTTCTATCTTTGATATTGATAACCTTTTGAGACCAATTTGAAAACAGAAAATGACTTACACTACTTCTATGCTTTGGGGGGAGTTTACCAAATTTTAAATTGTGGTTTCACAATACAATGATACCTAATTTCCCAAAAATTATCCCTTCCGGTTAAAAGTTCTATTGTTTGAAAGCAAATACTCATGATACTTCTGTGAGACAACTTTTCAAACATAGCAAAAGGTCAATGGAAGATGCCTTTAAACTTTATTTCCTAAAAATGCTACAAACTATTAAATCCTACAGAAATGAAAGGAGAAGGGGTTACCTCCTCAATTAAAGAACTTTTTTAGGATGAGGGCATTAACAGGGAGAGACTCCCTAAAACCTGTTAAATCTCGCAATACAAAGGTCGAATGGCCTACCTTCTCACAAATCTGAAATGGTCCAAGCCACAACTCCTAGAACTTGGTGTGTTTGCCCTTGTCCTCATGGGCTTTGTCCCATTTCAGAACTAAATCGCCAACTTGGAATTGTTTTGAACCTGATGAGACTGAATCAAAAGCTGCTTTGATGATTTGCTGATGTTTGGCATGGGTATCCTTGTCCTTTTCTCTTTCTTCTTCTAGTTTTAAGATTTGATCATATCTAAGCTGAATAGAAGAGGAAGGAGCTTCTTCAATGAACTGCACTAGGGCTAAAGAAGGAAGAACAAGGTTGGTAGGCAGTATTGCTTCTTTTCCATACACAAGATTGAACGGAGAGGTTCCTATAGAAGCTTTCTGTGTTATCCTATCGGCCCATAATGCAAACACTAAGGATTTGTGCCAATTTCTATGATTTTGTTTGATTGTTCGCTTGATGATTTTGATTAGATTCTTATTAGTGGATTCTGCTAAACCATTACCCTGGGGATAGTAATTAGCAGAATACTTTAACTTAAATCCTCTCTTGATAGCGAAATCAAACATAGCATTGCCTGAGAAATAAGAAGCATTATCAAAAACAAGAGCTGTTGGGACACCAAACCTGGTAATGATGAATTGATCTATGAATTCAATGATTGCTTCAGAATTTGCTGTCTTCAAAGGGATTGCTTCAACCCATTTAGTGAAATAGTCAGTAGCAGTAAGAATATACTTATGTTTCTTGGAAGAAGGTGGATTAATTTCCCCAATGATATCCAATCCCCATTGCTCAAATGGTTGATCAATGTTGACTGGTTGCAAAGGGAAAGCCGGTTTTCGTTGTCTTCCACTAGAAGTTTGGCAATTGAGGCATTTCCTTACATACTCGTGGGCATCTCTAAATAGAGTTGGCCAATAATACCCAACATGAATAATCTTGTGAGCTGTTGTGTCAGCTCCAAAATGTCCTCCTGCTGGTCCATCATGTAGCTCCTGCAACACCTTTTGGGCTTCAGTTCTCTCAAGACATCTTAGTAAAATAGAATCATAATTCTTCTTAAAAAGTACATCATCAATAATTGTAAAACTCTTTGCTTTTAACCTGATGGCCCTTTTGCTTTTGTAAGATAAATTTGGAGGAGCATAACCATTTTTTAAATAAAAAATTAAATCTGCATATTGAGATTCGGAATCAGTGACACTTATCTGATTGATTTCTTCAGTTGGATCTGTATCGCTTGATTCGGGGATGTTGGACGCTCCTGCCAATATCCTGCAAAAACCTTGGCCTCTAACAATCTTTGCTGGCCTAATTTCTAAGTCATACTCTTGAAGCACTGTGACCCAATTTGCCCTTTTCTCACCCAATTCTTTTTGTATTAATAGTTGCCTAACAGCTGGGAAAGGAACTATTACTTTTGTGTTGGGTTTTCAGCAAGAAAGGTCTATAATGTTTGACTGCTTTATAAACACAACAAAGGCTTGTTTTTCCACATCGGAGTAATTCAATTCGGACACCCTGAAGATTTGAGCTAAAAATGAGATGGGTGCCTCCAAATTGTGATCATTTAGTTGCGTGAGTACTGCAGCGTATGAAGAGTCGGATGTGATAGTATACAGTGTGAAATGATTAGAGAAATTTGGAGTATTTAAGGAGGGGGCGTTGATTATGGATTGCTTTATCAAATCAAAAGCTTCTTTCTCTACTGATCCCCACTTAAAGACTGCATTTTTCTTAATCATTGTTTGGAGGGGCAAAATAATGTGAGAAAAATCTGGTACAAATATTTTAACAAAATTAATCTGGCCAAGAAATGATTGCATCGATTTCTTATTATGAGGGAATGGGATCTCAGAAATTTCTTTGATCCGATCAGGATCGATATAAATGCCATCTCGAGACACAATAAAACCCAGGAGTTTACCTTGATCAAGAGCAAAGAATGACTTTTTGGGGTTAAGAGAAATTCCATACCTTTTACATCATTGAAAGATTTGGTTCAAGTCGTGTAAATGATTAGACCTCTCTTTAGAAAATACAGTTATATCGTCTAGGTAGACGACTACTGTTTGATTAATCAATCCCCTAAAAGCTTTATCCATAGCTCTTTGGAATGTCGCTCCTGCATTTATAAGTCCAAAAGGCATCTTTTGATATGCATATGTTCCCCATTTTGTTCTAAATGTAGTTTTAAGCTG
>APFE030496170.1:0-11151 GCA_000404065.3 Pinus taeda
CGACGCGCCCCTCAAATAGCTCTGATACCATGTAGGAATTTACAGGGTAAGTTCCTCAGACAGAACACCAAAAGGACACCGCTCACAAACAGATCACAGATCAATACACCAGTATTTTGACGTGGTTAAAACCCTCAGAGAGGGAAACAGTCCACGGCCTGCGCCAACGTGGCTACTACAGGCAATTTATTAATAAAAGAATGAAAATTTACATAAGCTTCTCTCATGCACGGTTAACCTACAAATGACCCTCCATGCGCTTTAAATAGAATTCATGGACCAATCGGGTGTCAAGCCACGGATCAAGTGTCGGTAATACCGAGGAGAGAATGAACCGTCGGATCACTACATATCGTGACCGTCGGATTGTAAGTTACAAAATGTACAACGGTAAAGAAACACACTTTACCTAACTCTATACCTAACTCTATACTAGACCAAGTTGAACTTAACTATTTCCTATGTGTCGGAATATCCTAACACAATACATATTCCTATTTATCTTTAAATAAGGTTGGCCAATAACAGTTATCATGCAAGATTTTATGCATTTTTGTGTCTCCCCCAAAATGTCCACCAACTGAACCATTATGGATTTCCTGCAAAAAAAAATTTGCCTCAGATTTTTCAAGGCATCTAAGTAAAACAAAATCATAATTCTTTCTAAACAAAACATCATTTATGATTTCATATTTCTTCGCTTTTAACCTCAAAGACCTTTTTCTTTTGTAACTAAGTTGCATAGGGGCATATCCATCCTTCAAATAAA
The DNA here is from genome assembly GCA_000404065.3 of Pinus taeda. Taxonomy (NCBI): domain Eukaryota; kingdom Viridiplantae; phylum Streptophyta; class Pinopsida; order Pinales; family Pinaceae; genus Pinus; species Pinus taeda. The sequence goes on from APFE030496170.1 coordinate 770, forward strand.
AGATGATATCGACATACTTAGATCCAATATCGATGAGGCTTACCTCACATATTTTTATATCATCACTTGAATCTTGTAATGCTGGTAAGTTGGATGCTCTTGCTAGAATTTTGCAAAAACCTTGCCCTCTAACAATTTAAGCTAGTCTAATCCCAATGTCATGTTCTTGCAATGTTGTTACCCAATTTACCATTTTCTCTCCTACTTCCCTTTGCATTAGTAAATTTCTCACTGTTGAGAATGGAACTACTACCTTAGTGTGAGTTTTGAGAAGAAAAGTTCAAAAAAAAAATTATTGATTTGAAAATAGAAAAAGCTTGTTTTTCAACATCTGAATAATTTACTCTAGCCCCCTGCAAAATGGAACAAAGGAAAGAAAATGGTGCTTCGGCTTTCTCGTCATTGACCTGTGTCAATATAGCTACATATGATTTCTTAGAAGCAAAGGTATATAAAATAAATTGAGTTGAAAAATTTGGAGTTGCTAAAGAGGGAGCATCTATAATTGCTTGTTTGATAAGAATAATTTTTTTCTTAATCATAGATTGGAGGGGTAAAAAAATTCGTGAAAAGTGAGGGACAAATAGCTTGACAAAATTTATCTGACCTAGGAAATATTGCATGGATTTTTTATTATGAGGCAAAGCCATTTCAGAAATTTCTCTTATCCCATCAAGTTCAATGTGAATTCCATATTTATATACAATAAATCTAAGAAGCTTACCTTCACTCAAAGCAAACAAATATTTCTTGGGATTTATAGAAATTCCGTATCTTTGACAACGTTCAAAGATTTTTTTCAAATCCTTTAAATTATTACGGTGCTTTTTTGACTACATAGCTATGTCATCTAAATAAACTACCACGGATTTATTTACCAAACCCTGAAAGCTATATCCTAGCTCTATGAAATGTTGCACCATCATTGATTAATTGAAATGGTATATTTTGGTAAGTGTATGTTCCCCATTTGGTTCAAAATGCGGTCCTTAGTCGATCCTTTTGATGCATAAGAATTTGGTTATAACATGAAAATCCATCTAGAAAAGGTATTAACTGTGAGCCTACCACTGATTGCAATATCTATTCCGTAGGAGGCAATGGAAAGTTGTCCTTTTGACAAGCTTTGTTGAGATTTCGAAATCCTATACGTATTCTAATATGACCATTATTTTTCCTGACTGGGACTAAGTTAGAAACCCACCTGTTGTACCATGAAACCCCACACCCCCATATATATATAGAATACTAATGTTAACATATAATAGGGCCCTTTTTTTAAAAAAAATTAGTCTTTAAAAAAAAAAATCCTAACTCTAAGAAATTTCCTTGAGAACTCTTAGAATGACCCAAGTTTAGGATCCCCATTGCAAATCACATTTTTCCATGTGATGATCATAAACACCTTAAAGAAATTGTGATATGTGATCAAACCTCCCGCTGCAACATACTAATCAAGACCCCTTAAGAAATTGAAATCGCATTTCGCAGGATTCACAAGTAAATAAAACCTTCTAGTATGTCATTCGCCAACGATTTTCCAAATGCAATAGTGATATTCACAATCACATTTTTCATTATGAGCAAGTAACGGTATATAAGATTGTTTTAAACACTGCAATGTGTGAATCGAACAACAAGCATGGAAAGTAACAGTGTTTTAAGATAATAATGAATGGTTAGATAGGGTAATTAATGTTTTGCGGCCTAAGGAGAGGTAATAATTTTCCATGTTATGGCTAGTTAATGTTGAGTATCTCATTTGAAATCCTCCCATGATTCAAAGTATTTTCACAAAGATTTCAGCCTTAATCGCACAATATTTTCTGCACTGATATATCTTGTCCATTGCCAAGCTATAAAAGACATGTCATTGCAGAAGGCGATGTAGAAACATAAAAAGCAGAGCATTACAAAGTCTAAGCTAACAAAAATGTCTCCTACATTCCCTGATATGGTCTGCAGCGATAAAAGAGGAGAAACAACTAGGGAGGTCATATACAATAGGCTTGAGGACGAGCATCCTAGGATTACTGTCACAAGAGCAATAACTAACTCAATAAGACCTTTGAGACTCCAATTCAAGGATGCTACCTGTTCTTTCCTTCGTAGAATAAAAGTGGGAGAAAATTCCTCTCATACACTGATATGATTAGGCAGGTGGTGGAAAACCTCACCATTGAAGATATGCAATTTAGGAACTCGAGAATGGAACTCATGGGGTCATTCAGGGCAGAAGACTTGAAGAAAATGTACCATATACTTGACCCTCGGAATATATATGATAAAACATATGTGGCCAACTTCGCAAAGAAGAACAAAGAACCCCTCAAGATGATTCAAGGTTGGAGAGTACTGGAGAACAAGTTCAAATTTGATAAAATGGCTACGTTTCCTATAGCCTGTTTGGAAAAACCCTACAACTATGTAGTTGTTATGCTACATAGACTATACAGGTTACCTAATAATGCTAATTTTTCCATAGAATGGATTCCTCTCATTGATTCCTATGTTAATTCCCACATTATGGATTGCCCCACCTATCTAATAACCTAGTGACCATCATCACCGAATATCGAAAGAAGAGACCCTCCTCTCCAGAGCACCTTTCTCCATTCTATTTTAGTGCCTACATTATGGATGCCATCTATTTCTACACTAAATTTCCAATCATGGGATGGAAATGGACCTTGCAAGAATCCTACCCTATCCATCTTAGCCATAAGAAAATTTGGGAATCCCATTATATACCCCATTTCTATAAAATATATCATGTTGTTATTTTTTCATTGCATCAATTAATTTTCAATAAGAAATCCCCCAGGTTTTCCCAAGAAGCCGCTGTAGAACTTTTGGCTGTCTGAAAATATTTTGTTGAAGAATGGCTCAACTACATTAGGGTTTTTGGTAGCAGATTAGACCTACATGTCCTCACTTTGTATGTTTTTGATAAATTGTTGGCAAGAGAAATAACCCACCAGACCATGGGAAAAGGCCTGACCAATGTTCTAAAAGAAAGAGAGAAGTTATTATGGCCATATTTTCCTATCAGGCGTGGTTCCTTTTCATTACAAAATTTTAATCATGTGATATAGGAGTCAGTAAGCCTAGAAAGTCTCAGGTTCCATACTTTGCCCAAAAAGAAATTTGATCCAGAAAATATAGAATATAACATGACCACTTCAGAAAAGATCAAGACTTATAACCATGAGGCTAATAATTTTGAAGTCCTTTTAGATTCAGCTCAATCATTCGAAAAATCATTTGAATGGACGAGGACAAATCTGAGTCCTGAAGATTTTGAGAGCTTTCAGGATTTTAGAAACAAAAGGCTCAAGGCAATCCCACTACATTTGTTGAAAATTGAGGACACGCCTACCCCCAACATGAATGTCAACAATGAGGGACATGATTCTCATGTAGAGTCTCAAGTAGATACAGGGAAAGCATTGAATAGAGAGAAATCCCAAGACATCGAGACTACTGTAGAATCTAGTGGGAAATCAACCAAAAAGTAGGGTATGAGTACCCCACCCAATGATATTGTTTTGGAGATCAAAAGTAGCAGTCTGCAGTAGAATTGGGATCAATTGAATAAGAAACTGCAAGACACTACCAAGACAATAGATGCCCCAGAAACTACAGATTATCAAACTCCTCTGCATGTTCAAAAGAATACAGACTCTGAACCAACAGATGAGCAATCGATGACATCTTAGCAGACTGAAATCATCCCCGCTCTCCACATTGGAAATTGTCTTCAAGGTGACTGAAACCCCTCCTCTTTGCGTGTTCTACAACCCATTGCACAAGGCTATAGTAAGGAGATAGAGGAAAAGGAGAAGGATAGAAACACCCGAACTCCCACCTGGGAATGAGAAAATAGATATAGTTTGGAAGGATGTCCCTTCCAACCCAGCTGAAAACCTGACTAGATTGTCATAGTTTATAGGAGCATACACAACTGCTACCATGGAAAAATCTACCTTTGTTGAAGGAAAAAGAAGAAAAGATTGAACAACTTGAGCATCATCTCAAAACAGGGAGGGAAAGTGTAAAAAGGGAAGCCACTGAGGAGCTGGCCTAATTGCAATAGAGCATGCAGGTTGTAGTATACCTAGGGGGGATAATGATCAGATAGAGATGGAGGTACCCAATGAAATGATATAATAATGGGATGGGCCATAGTAATAAAAAAGTGGTTAACATGTATCATGTAAGGGACCACAAGTAGTTAGCAATAATGTAATAAGCCCATTGTACTAGATAGATGGTATTGAGGGAACCATGGTAATGACCCATGGTATTTTATGTATGAAGACTATATAGTGGCTAGAGACTCCCCATGGAGAGATGTGAAGGAATATTGTATGAACAAGCATATGGCTTGTGGATGTTCTCCTTTCTTAGGGAGTGAATGTATCGTGTTGCCACACCTTAAGGGTTTGATCAATAAAGAATCATTTCTATCTATATTAAGATATTGTTAGGTTTGTAGATTATTTGCAGTTATTGGGTATATTGGTATGATTTCATATATTTGCAGATAAGAAATATAACAAGTGGTATCAGAGCACTTTCTTGGGCAAAGCAGAGAATTTTTTTTTTTGGAGGAACCTTTTAGGGTGACAAGTCTATAGATCAGATATGTACGTTCCGGTGAAACATTTGTAGAATAAAATTACATATCTAGGTTATTTGCAAAAAAAATACCCAATTTGAAAAACAATTTGCCGAATCAGAGTACGGATGAGGGAGATATCGTTGACTTAAAAATTAGTTGTGTTGCAGAATTGTTTTGTGGTGACAAGTTTGCAGATCAAATTTGTACATTCTGGTGGAAAATTTGCAGAATCTAATTATAGATTTGGGTTCTTTGCAAAAAAATACCCAATTTAAAAACACAAAATCAATTTAATTGGAGTCTAGATGAGGGAGATATCGCTAATTTAAAATCAACTCTTTTTCAGAAATTTTTGTGATGACAGGATAGTTGCAGCGCGAATATGAAATTCCAGTGCCTAGATCAAGATTTCTATCACATGTGAAGATGTAGAATGGTCATTCCATTTCAGAAAACATGTCATAATCAGGGTTTTGAGCAATATTGACCAAACTATGGCGACTTTAAATTTTAGCCAAGTAAGTGATTTATTTTCGAAACCCTCTCCATGCCATATAGAAAGATGTTTTTTACAGGAAAAAATGGTGGATCGACTATTGAAAATTTTATAGCATTTCACAAGTTGGACTTCCGAGGGTGTTGGAAGGACAAAGTAAAGTATTATTTGAAATATGATGCTTCTATATGGTGGAAATCACTTGGCAGTGAGATTCTGAAGTTATGTCATGCTAACGAAATTGAAAAGTTGTTGTTGGAAAATGGTCTCATACGAGAATGAAGGAAACCAAAAAATCTAGCAAATATTTTATTTTTACAGGAAATAAGGAAACCAAGAAACCTAAAGGGTTATTTTTTGATGGTATCTCCTTATTACAGGTTCATGGATTGATTCAGAAGGAGAATATCATTATGTCTATAAATCCTAGCTACAAGTATAATTTTACCAATGCTAATTTGGTAAAAACAAATTGCAAGTTCCAACAAAACGCATTGAGAACACATAGGTTGATAATGATGATGTTCAAGTTTATAAAGATTTGAGGCTTTGTATGAATAAGTATGTGTTGCATTGTGATTTTTATACTTCATATATGGATAATATGGATGTTGTTTTTGGATATCCTTGAATGGCATATGTGGGTGCTATCGATATTAATGTGCATAAGAAATTCACGAAGCTCTGGTATAAAAAGAAGAAAATTACATTGTCGGATATTTCCATTAAGACCCAAGTAGAGACTATGGAGGCAGAAGGACAAAGCTCCAATGACACTGACACATGAGATGATGAGCCTTTTATGGTCGAAAAGAAAACACAAACATGAAACGAGGTACCAAAATAATAGATAGAGTCCAAGGAGGCTGAAGCAAAAAATGTTATAGGTATTCATACATCAAATGAGGAATTCATGGTTGAAGCAATATTGGAAGAGAAGAAACAACAATAGTCACCAAAACATGTACTAGATACCTATCAGGCTCCATTAGGTGGTGAATTAAAGAAAGATACACCATTGGTTAAAACATCAGCATATCACTAGGCACATCACCCCGCAAGAAAACAACCAACACGATGGAAACAAATTAGCCACAAGGACAACAAGCCCCACATGATAGATAAAGAGGGGTGATGATCCACCCACAACAAAGAAGAGTTGTCAGGGTCAACTTCCATCTCAAGTGAGCGAGACAGCAACTAGATTGAGGGTTCACCTTTCTCTTGGATGGCTAGATGCGTGTGCATGGTACTAGGGGACTACTCTTTTGAGTAGATATTATTATTTGTGTTCTTCTTATGTTTTGGGGACGAAACATGTTTAAGGGGGGTGTAATGTAGTATACCTAGTGGGGATAGTATGGGGTACAGAGGGGGTACCCATGGGAATAATATAATAATGGGATGGGCCATAGTAATACATAAAGTGGTTAAATCGTATCATGTAAGGGACCACAAGTAGTTAGCAATAATGTAATAAGCCCATTGTATTAGATAGATGGTATTGAGGGAACCATGGTAACGACCCATGGTATTGTTCTATGAGGCCTATATAGAGGCTAGAGAGTCCCCATGGATAGATGTGAAGGAATATTGTATGAACAAGCATATGGCTTATGGAGTGTTCTCCTTCCTTAAGGAGTGAATATATGATGTTGCCCTACCTTAAGGGTTTGATCAATAAAGAAGAATTTCTATCTATATTAAGATCTTTTTATTTTTGGTGACTATTTACAGTTAATGGGTATATTGGTATCATTTAATATATTTCCAGGTCAGCTATATAATAGAGGTGCTGAAAATACGCCACAAAATAAACATATCAACCAAAAACATGCAACTCCAAGAGTTGCAGCGAGACAGGGAAAGATATAAGGATGTTCCTACTAACGAGGAATTCATCAATGAGGCACTAGAGCTTCACATATCACTCCTCATCTAATCACTAGTGACTAGCTAATAGATAAAGTGATTGACCAAAGGACTAAGTTTATTGATCTGATCATAAGAATCTTAGAGTTGATTGAATGGAAAGAAATAGAAGAGGGGAGGAAAGCTAGTCTGCCTAAGATAGAGGAGACACACAAGGACATTATTTTCACATATTGGGATGCAAGGATAAAAAAAGCTGAACTAGCAGTGGAAAGAGTAGCCTAGGTGTCAAAGAATATAGTAAAGGTGGTAAACCATACTTTGTTTGCCACCAACTTGGTGAGAAAAGGAAACCCAAAAGAACTGCCCGATCTGAATGAATTACATAATAGATGGAAGGAAAGAGCAGAAACTCGAAGGGAAGAAATTACAAAATTATAAAAGAATGATTGGGATTTGTATTGGCAATACCTCGTCAAGCCACATAGTCAAATCATGACCCTCAACTTCTTTCCATTCAACTCAGTGGATGTTGCCACCTCTCACAGATGCAATTTTCGCAAGACAAGTTAGAACACAGATTGGGGCACCTCCTCAAGTCAAATCGATCGTCGATATATGCGATTTGAAAGACAAGCCAGGAGGCAACAAATCATCATCATAGCCACTACTCATCAAGGCATTGTTTATTTTTAGAGTTAGTTAACTAGTTATGAGGAAGGTTGTTTGAAACCTCCTCAAATTTTTGTATAATCTATTTTTGAACATTAGTTAGAAGAGTATTTATACCCTTGTCGTGCATTTAGAGAAGGGTCCAAAATTTTATCAAAAACATTTTCAAAGAATGCACTATTGTAAGTTTGTGAATGCTTTGGTGAAATTATGGAACATGATTGTTTCTTTTAAATATCATACGACTTTCCTTTGTTGATGCACTTTTGTATACTTGGAAGATAATTTGATTTGAAGAAAGGGGTTGATCTATGTCATTATTCAATTGAGCATAACTTCACATATATGGTACTTCTATCTTATATGATTAGCCCTCTTTCTATTTAATTAGTGACAACACTTTATTTTCATGAATTGTATATGAGATATGTTTTTTTCTGTTTAAGCATTAATTGTACTATTGTATGACGCCTAGTTGTGATTATTTGTTCTCATATATCTATATATATATCATCATCATCACATATGAGATATAGTTTATACATTTTTTTGACTAACTATTTAGTCAAAGAAATTATCTTTACATGTTATCATGTATGTTTTATGCGTGATTGATCTTTATTATAACATGTCAAGCATATACCTTTGTAGATCGCATATTATACAGAAATACCTGGTTTATATTAGATTAAGTTAGCTAGAGATTTGCATGATAGAATAGGTCATTCAAGTTATAATTATTCTATTGCAATCACTCGTAAACCACCCACTCTAATTTTAAGACCCATACTAGGAAACTATTCCCATTATCCCTAGTCGGAGCCACCACTTTAAACAGAAAATGAGCTATCTTAAGGTCCAAACTAGGTGCTTATCCCTCATGTTGGAGCAGCAAAAACCTGAGGCCTCAACATTTTAGTGCTAGAATGAGGGAATTTGACTGCGAATGGCATATAAATCTAAAGATCAATAATAATAAAATTCGTAAGAGTCAAAACCCCTCCGCCACTTCTACTCTTTCTAGACCTAATTCAAAATCTCTGTATCAGAAATCTGAAGTTTTAGAAACATCTCCCTCATCTCCTGAAGTAATAAGACAACCACCTTCTCCAGATTACAATCCCAAGTCTCCCAAAGTCAATTCTTTGATACATAAATTGTGGTAGATATTCATTTCTACCAAGAAACCAGAAAGGCCCAAAGCTTATGAAGAAAGTGTTACTTCCTTATTATGAGAAACTCATGTATTTACTAGATTGCAAAGTGAAAATCTTGGAGTAACTTCTTGAGTTTCCCATCCCTCCATGACGTAGGAAAGTTATTACATCAATATCTTAATCTGATACTAGCAAGATTAGATCACCATTCCATCCATTCACTTCTCCATCCATTTCTACTCAATCCACTGCTTCCCAACTATCCACTTCTCTAACTAGTACTGCTACTAGTAATACTAGCCTATTAGTAAGTTCTTCGCCATCTATAACTACTTCTAGACTAGTGTTCCCAAATTTTCAGTCTCTAACCCAAGCTATGTTCAATCAACCCCCTCAACCTTGGAGAAATCCTAGAGCTATTCTTGTTGCTTATCCAAATTCTCTTCCAACAAACCTAGAAAAATGGTTACCTAAGTATAATCCCGATGATGGTATTCTAGCTGAAGAACATCTAAATAACTTTATGTTAGCCATGAATATTAATGGAGTTTCACATGAATATGTTGTGATTAGACTGTTTCCTTATACTTTCCAAGGATCTGTTGGGTCATGGTGTTTCTCCCCTCCAACAGGTTCAAGAAGAGAATGGGATACTTTTCAAGAAGTATTTCTTGAAAAATTTGGTGATGATAGGACCATTGCATCCTTATTCATTGATATTTCTAACTCATAAGCAAATTCAGATGAAAGGATCAAATACTTCAACTTCAGATTTAACGACTTACTAAACAAAATCCAAGCTACCTCGAAACCTATAGTAGATGTACAAATAGAATGGTACATATCCTCTCTTCCTTCTAATATTGCAATTTTTGTAGATAGAGCCAATAAGGATACCCTTGTAAAAACATCAAAAAAGCTCTGCCTGTAGAAAGAAGGATTATTGCATTAGAAAAGAGATCATAGACAGACAAAAGGAAGTCAAAGAAAGTAACATTTAAGGATAATTCAAAAAGAAAACTTCAAAGGAACCTTTCGATCTTGAAGGCCTTCAGAAAGTGTTAAAAACCATGTCCAATAAAATGGTTGAAATCAAGAAGCAGGTTGCATAATCCTCTACTCCCAATTAACCTTTTTTGTCATTTAAATGAAACGCTTCATCTGCATTGCAACAATTGAATATTATTTCAAATGCTGAATGTGATCTAGAAACAGAAGAACGCTCACCAGCTAAAGAGGAAACCAAAATGGAAGAAGAAGTTGAACTAAATGGAATGTGGGATTTAATTTTTCCAACTAAAGAAGAAGCACAAGCTATCACAGTGACCACAAGAAGTAAAAACTCTCCTGATATGTCTATCACAAATCAGAACAGAAAACTACTACTCCTCTAAAGGAGAAAACAGTAAGTAAGAAGTCTAACACTAGTCAAACTAATCATATTCCACTAGATCCTCCAAATGCTTCCAAAACATTGGTAAGCTTAGATACAGTGGAATATAACATAGTTGAGGATATGAAAAAGATGAGAGCAAACATTTCTTTACATGAACTCACTAAA